>VFFE01008142.1:1660548-1810684 GCA_008921705.1 Burhinus oedicnemus
AAAAAAAAAAAAAAAAAAAGAGCTATACTCTTGGCTTTTACCCAGAACAATAGCAATAAGCAATGAAAAGGCAACTGGCCTATTCCATAGAAAGAGATTTACCATGGAAAGTGTTAGATATTTCCTAAGTGGAACTTGTTGATACTAGGTACTGAATACAATGTGTCTCAAAGCCTTTACCTCTCTCCTCTACTTGATTGTATTAATTGTACTGGAAGAAAAGAAACAGAGGAGAAATGCTGAATTTTTTTTTGTTGTTTTTCATATCCAACAGTAAAAGGAAATAAATTAACAGAATACTACAGATTTCTGTGAGTTTGTCTGGGGACTGAATTTGACATTGTGTTATTAGAACTATTTGTGACTTAAAAAAACCCGCTGGCTTTGAGAAGCTTTCATTTTTTGAAAACTGTTTTATACAGTTGGTCAGAAGTCTCCCTCAAGCATGTTAGTTTTTCAAGAAACTGTTTACACATCTTCCTTTATACCATGCCAGCAGCACATAGGGGACTTAAAATGAAAGTAATTTACCTGCAGGTCTATAACAGATACAAGGCAGATTATAAGGCACTGCTTAAGAATTTTGAAAACTCAGGATCAGTATCCATTACCCACTGACTATTTTGCAAAGCATACATAAAGATATAAGGAAACGCGAGGAAAATGAGAAGAAAAAGAATCCTTCACTGTTTAGGCAAAAAGCTTTGAAGGAGACACACTAGAAAGGCAGTAAGCAGAAGTTTCAAGATCTTATACAGATGGCATTTTTTCCTACTGAAATGCAAACACCAGCCCTCTGGTATTGTCTGTGAACAGATTATGTGCACATGTGTTAAAGTTGGACCTTGTTCCCAAGCATGTGACATACTCATTTGTTCCTGAGAACATTAGTCTGTTTCTCCATGGGGTAACATCCTCTAAATGCATTCCTGTATTTCATACGACATTTGCCAAGAAAAGCTCTAAGGCTTGCTTTCCTTGCTTTCTCCCATTCCCAACCCTCAATGCATGCTGCAATCAGGGCAAATGTACATTCACATGTTAACGTGAGCAAGATTTCCCCAATTTAATTTACTTGCCTGCATAAATAATTTTTATTTTAATGCAAATTCTGATTTTCTCTGTTCCAGAAAAAGGTTGGCAAATGCAAAATACTCCATTAATAGCATAGAAGAGCTATACGGCCTGCAACTTTGTGCATGAACATACCCCTGACTTCTAGCTTTGGAAAAAAACATCTACCATGAAATACTAAAATCGATTAATCTAAAAACTGTGTGTTAGTAGAGTTCTTCATTTTCTTCACTGTAACGTCAAGTATTGTAACCTATGTCCTATATTATTATTTATTTGTATTGTTCCTGGAGTTTCAAAAATTGAGTTTCTTTGATGGTTTTCTTTTTTCTTTACTAAGATCTTACTTTGGAAATGGAAGCAGTTAATAAACAGCTGATCATTGCCCAAGCACACATAAAGAAGAACATACTGGCAAAACATAACATCATAGTTTCAGTCACAAAAATGTTAATGCTAAATAGTACTCAACACTATTTTAATGACCAGAGTTAATTGTCAGCCACGTGTTTGAAGAGGGAGAATGGGAAAGTCGTTGAACTGTTAAATTAAGTTAGATCAGTTCATAAAAGCATCCAGCATCCCAGTACAGGATGGGCAGCTTGCAAGGAGTTAACATGTTCTTAGTGCTTTGTAGTCTAAATTACTTTTAGAAAGTAATATCCATATTGTACCTTGAAGGAAGGCCTAAGCAGTAAACTTTAACGGCTGCCTGAGTTGGTAATCATTTCATAGAGACAAAACACTGCACAAGAAATTGCTCTATAAATAAGATCCCTTACAGAAGAATTAAAATGAAATTCATATTATTGATGTTCACTAGGAGCCATAAAAAACACAAGACAGCCAGGAAGTGGCACTTGTTTCAAATCACTGTCAGAAGCACCTGAAGGACACCCTCAAAGTCAGTTTGATCAATGATGATGAATAAGTTGGTCAAGCTTTCTGTGCAACTGTAATGCATTTGGAAGCCTTGAGGAAATACATCTGGCAAAAAGAAGTAGGACAGATATGAGATACCCCTACTGCAAAGGCTTCCCTATGACCGTTAATCCAGAAATGTGCCCTACCTTACTGAGCAAAGTCTCTCTAAATTCTTCCCTGTCTCCTCCTCAACTCTGTTTACGGGCCTTGGGATCTCCCCTGTCCTCATCTCCTTGATATAAGCTCTCTGAAGAGTGACCATCTTCTTGTGGTGTGAAGAGAGATCAGCAATCATGCTGTCTGAATTAGACTTATGATCCCCATTGCCAAAGCATATGTTTTGCTAGCAGTGTTAAAGAAATTGTCATGTGATGCTTGCACTGGATCTCTGTTGTGGCTGGACGCTAATATTCTGTGAGCATTTACACAAAGTTGTCAGTACCAGAAAAATGTCACATGAAAGTTTAAAGGTTTAACCTGTAAATCTGATGGGGACGATGGCTGCAGGTAGGTGGAGGTGGGAGGGAAAGAGACTGAAAAGTGTATACCACCTGTTTGAATGAAGGCTTCTATATATCATAGAAGAGGTAGAGATAAATAGAAAAGAAATCAAACTGCTGGAACCAATGTCAGAAGCTTAGAGAATCCAAGCCAGAAAGCAAGAAATGATATATCATTACCTAAACTGAATTGGATTACTGGAGCTCTTCTACGGAAGTCATGATTTGTTCTCCTCTGTAATTTCGTCTTTTCCTCAGACACAAACCATGAGCAAAATATTCTGAACTACTACAGCATATGGCACTTTCTGAGGGGGGGTGATTGATATTCTGCAGTTAGCAGTGACATTGATGGCACTGCATAGCAACAGTGAACGTGCAAATGTTTGAATTCTGTTTAAAATAAAACTTATTTCTATTTCCTACTTTTTTTGAAAATGATTTTCAGTCAGCTTCACACCTATGAAAAGTGATAGACTAATGTCACCGAGGCCATCAATCTGCTAGTATTGCACACAACAGATACGGCCCTGTCAGTTGCCATAGCTGTGAACTTTCACCTCATTCCTTAGGGGTGACAGGATAGCATCCAAATCGCTTAAGTACTTTGATACCTGAAGAATATGTTGGGAAGGGTATTCATAATACCATACCTGATAAAAGAGACTACAACAATTTGATTAGAAGCAATTTCTCTCTATTCTTCTATTTACTGATTATTAGAGAAAATAACAGCTAGTCAAGATAGCTCAAACAATTTAAATGTGTACAAAAAATGGCTCACAAAGATATTTAATTAAAAATTATCTTTTCACTTGATGTTTTCCAATACCTAAAAATGTACCATAAACACATTTATGTTTTATGTTCTTTGTTGTTTGGTTGGTTTTTGGTTTTTTTTAAACAACCATGTGCAATTCTGGGAAATAAAGAATTTTTTTGTAGATGACATTGTATGTTTTTGAACATTGTAATAACTTATGTTTACTGACCATATTTCTTGATACTGGATTTTTTTGTCCTTTCTCCTTCAAGTGTTTCATTTGAATTGAGGCTCCCTAAGAGCTGTAAAACCCTGCACATGAACTTTTACTCACAGAGCACACAGAGCATGGCTTTCAGCATCATATGTCTTCCCTGTACTGCAGGTCCTGTTCCTGAATTTAGCAGGTATGGAGAAAAGCAGTGAGTCGCCAACTAAATGCTAACATCTTACTCAATTATAAATTGTCTTTGATGGAATTTTAATATACCTTTTAAAGTTTCATTAAATTAGGACCTAAAAGAACTTAGTCTTACTAGTAAGGTTGCTAATAACAGCATCAATTAGTGTTAATTTCAGTAATGCAGTCCCTGAAAACTGCTTCTTAATTCACATACTTGTAGGATGCCAGACAGACAGCAGGCAGCAATAACTTTCACTTTCTTTTGCCCTGTAGCCTGATTCTGTGCTTTCACATATACTGCCAGCAATGTGCTTACTGTTGTGCATTAAACAGTCTCCAATCAATAGGCTGGATTTGAACTGACAGCTATGCTATATATTTCTCCATTAGCTGAGGCTGATTTTAACAGATACATGTACAAGCAAAGGAAACTAAAAACATTTGAACTCTGCAATTTTATGCACCATTGAAACACAAACAAAGAATTATTATTTACCTTAGGCTTTCTAATGTTGGAATTAAATATGTCATTCTGCGACCACATTTCCATCACTGCTGACACATTGGGAAATGACAGTATTTAAGACCTGAACAAATAACGTAATTATTCAGGGCAAAATCAGTGATTTGTATTGAAAGAGTCAAGCTCATTCATGTTCTGAGCATTCTTGCAAGAGCATTTAATTTCTTGAGAAGAAAACTTTGACATGAATCATAGAGAGTAGTTAGGATCAAGTATAGATCTCATCATCACGCTTCATTACTTTAAGGATAGTAAGTACTGTATGAGGTTTCCAAAGTTGGTTTATTTTTCTACATTAGTCACAACCATGCTCTTTTCCATAGGACAATTAAATAGACCATTAGTCATTTTATAGGGTATTTGTTCACCAGCCAAGAGGAAATTGTTATTCTGCTCTGAGATGAACTGGGTAATTCCTGACAGATAAAATCAGAAACCTTCTTCAGAGATGTGTGCATATCCAGATGCCCACCTTCAATTAATTCCAGCAGCAAGGTTTATTACCCTGTCCTTACAGACTGCTTAAGTACCTACACAGTAAAGTTCCTTTCAGCTCTGTAGCAAATTAGGTGCTGGATCGCAGAACTTGCCTCTCAGGAAAGGCAGTACAAAAGCTAAGGTCAATTAAGTTTGATTTGGCTTAGCTTACACATTCACCTTTAGATCAGCTAAAATGACACCAATTCAAAAACCCAATTCTCATCTCTTTAAAGCATGGCTTGAAAGATGCCTGACATCCTTGTATAGAGGTAAAATATTCCAGGTTCTTGAATTCTTTGGCCAAGGCAAGCCCACCTACCTCACTGCAAGGTCCCATCTAGCAGATAGCAACAACTTCAAGCAACAGACTCTATATGAAATATCCATTCATACAGGTAGACCGTACATCTGATTGAAGAAGACCATGTTCCAGCCTGACACATAGCACACAAAAATAAGCGCATTGCCTCCTACAGCTACCTTTTTCTCATGGAGAAAATGTACCTTACTATGGGATATTAGTGTAACATCAAAGATAAATTTGAAGGCTTTCAGTTGTCTCTGTTATACCTCAGTTTAGATAGTGCTAATCTGAGACGAAGGGAAAGATAGAAAAGAAGGGGACTCTTGTGGAAAAAGGTACCAACAAATTTATCTAGTTTATGAACGCAAAAACTTTACAGACAAAGAGTCTTCCATTGGCCTGTACCTTACAGAATGCAACAAGGCCTGATAAAAACCCTCCTTGTGGTGACTTGACTTTGGCTGGCTGCCAGACGCCCACCCAGCCGCTCTCTCACTCCCCCTCCTCAGCTGAACAGGAGGACAAAAGAAGATGGAAAAGCTTGTGGGTCAAGATAAAGACAAGGACACTTAGCAATTACTGCCACAGGCAAAACAGACTCAACCTGGGGAAAATTAATTTGATCTATTGCCAAGTAAAACAGAGTCCGATGGTGAGGAAAAAAGGCAAAAACTAAAGCACCTTCCTCCCCATACCCCCTTTTCTTCATAGGTTCAACTTCACTCCTCCATCCCCAACTCCTCCACCTCTTCCCCCTGAGACAGCGGGCGCAGGGGGATGGGGAATGGGGGGCTGCAGTCAGTCCATGACAGCTCCTCTCTGCAGCTCCCTCCTCCTCCTGCTCCTCTCGCTGCTCCCCTGCCCCGCCGGGGCCTTTGCCGGGGCCGCGCCTGTGGGGGGGCGCCCGGAGCCCCTCCTGCCCTCCTCCTGCTCTCCCCTCGGGGCTGGCAGGGCCGTTTCTGCCCCGGTTTCCCTCAGCCCCGGCTGCCGGGCAGCGTTTTGCCCTTTCTGACCCAGGCTTTCCCCGCGGCGCCCGCCCGTGGCTGAGGGGCTCAGCTGGGCCCTGCGCTGGGGCCCTTGGAGCCGGCTGGAACCGGCTGTGGCCGGCACGGGGCAGCCCCGGCCGCGCCACACAGGGGCCGCCCGGCAGCACCCACCGCTGCCGCCGGCACCGGGGCAGCCCGAGGCGGAAGATCCTGCTCTTTCTAAAGAGAACAGGAGGCCTGAATTTTCAATACTGGCAAAATGAAAACAGATACTGCTTTGGAAAAGGAGGTATGCTGATTATTGTTGACTGTAGCTAACGTGATGTATGCAGTGAAGATAGTTAAAAAGCAGAGGAAGGCTATTTTACTGGGAGATGACTTGTTTGTGTTTTCTGGGCCTAGGACAATTGTTTATGTAAAATTCACAGAAATACTGGAAGAAATAAACTTCTCAACAATGGAAATGCATTTGTTCAGTTTTAAAAGTAGAAAAATATATCTCATCTTAGGCAAGAGTCAAAAACATTTCTGTGTATTTCAGACGGGTGATGCCCTTCACAGTCTTTAATTGGCAGAACTTCTGACAAATGCACATTAGGATGTGTTTGGTACCAGGAACCAGCCTCAGCTTATCTCGGCCCAGAATACAGATACCATATGTTCACGCCTGTGATGTCTGTAGATCCGCGTTAAGCCCCTTCTTAATTCCAGGACTGAACCAGACACAGAACCCTTGTCACATGAACCATTTCTTACCCGACTTAGCTGTAGACCAAGACACACTACTACCACCTGTGACAGAAGTCACATGAATCTGATTCTGAGATGCTGGCTGGCTGTATTTCCAGCTAGCCCCTAACTAGTTCAACAAGTAACCAAGTCAGATACCACTCCTGGGACTGGTGGCAGCCAGTTCCTTTACCTGAAATCCATGAAAAATGCTATGCTACAGAGGAAATTCAAGAAGAACTTGTCACCCCTTCGCCTTGAAGGGTGCTGAAAATGGCAGAAACAACACTCAGGCAAGAACTATGGTAAAGAACTATGCTGGCAGTCTGTTTTGATAATCTGAGATAGTGGTTTCAGCCCTCCAGCAAAGCTAAGATTGCAGGTGGTTTGAAACAACACACCATGCCAGACAGAAGCAATATTCCTGAGGATCTACAATCTATGCCCAGGTCCACTAGTATATTAGTGGAACTCAGAAGAATAAATCACATCATTACAAGAGAATTATGAATACGTGATTTGTACTTAATGTTAATTTAGTAAATCAGGCCCTTTTAAACATGCATATTTCATTTGTCTGAGTCATTAATCCTAAACTAATATTTCAAAATACAGTCTTTTAATAAATTTGATTATCAGGCATACTTTATTAGAAGGATGCTCAGTTTCTGAATTAACACCCCTCTCTTCTTCAAAGTACTAGTAACATTTAGCTGAACTTGTGCTTTGAAATGATCAACAGTAGCTCATATGTGTGTTGTGAGAAAATTGGCACATACTTCTGCTAAAAGTCACAGGAGTTAATCCTCAAAATTTCATCTCACCGACAGGAATTTCTACCTTCATGAGTCCGCTATATTCCTTGCAGCATTTCAAAAATAATTACTCTTGATTTACTTTCATAACCTACTGAGTTCCATTCCGTTAACATTTTTGGTTTTTTCCTTAGACTGTCTGAATCTCTCCTCATATTTGCTGCTTCTTGTGTCCTTCTGTCAATCTGCATTTCATATTTTGTATAAGCTGTACCCACTAGCTAATGAATAGACTTTAGATAAACTTAAAAATACGTTTAGGGGCACTGAACATTAATACTTTGTTCTTGTGGACTAAAGGGTAACATCTGAGAACGGGAGCTGTAGTCAAAGTCATGAAGGTGGTCTGCCAAATTGATTGTGATGTTTTAACAACGATGCCTTTATCCAGATTCTTTAACAAAAAGTCAACAGTAAGCACTTTATTTGCATCAGTGCACCAATGAAACCACTGAAGAATCCACCCATTTCAGCGTGTCCTACAGCCAAGTCCATTTGTTTGAGTCAGACAGAGGTGCAGGTTCCCTGAACTCTAGTGATGGCCATGTTGTGGAATCACTTGTGTTAGTTTCAGCTTCATCCCTTAGGGACCATCAGAGTAACCATTACATTAAGCAGCACTTCATTCTTGGGCTAGTCTTTTTAATTATATTAGCTGATGATAGATGTGAGCACAAATGGCAGAACTGATGACAAATGGATTTTCCAGCATGGTTCATTAAAATGCAGTTCATTTAAATATCTTGCCAAGGATGTCAAAAAGGTGGAAATATGTAAGATAGGCAAATCAAAACTGATAATAATAGCTGCTGAAGAAATAAGAGTAAGATGAAAGTTGACATGAAAGGTTAATTCAAGCAGTGAGACTGTTTTAAGACCATTGGTCTTAAATGGTCATGTAAGACCACTGTGCTGAGGTAATCTAATAACTGTTTTTCTAACATGCTGCAGTCTGGCCTCTAGTTTATGCAGACATTGTGAAAACTGCCTTTAGGTAGCTTGGATACCAATGAAAATATCTCTGTATATCAGCTCAGGATGGACAACAAAGTCATTGAAGCAACTGACTAAATATTGTGTAGCTAAGCTACAGGGATATTGAGTGCATGAAGCCACACCACACAGAGCCAGAGAGACTGGAGTTTGGGATGGGAACATGAAGTCATTAAGCAATGTCTCCGTCTTTCCAAGTACCCGAGCCTGAGTGACAGAAGGCATAGTCATTTCATGAGGTAAGCACAGAGGGCACAGCTCCTGAGAGCAACAGCACTATTTGGAAGCATATCTTACTTGAGATGCTGCTTGATGAACTTGATCTACCAAACATGACAGAACTGCTTCCAGCACTCTCAGGGTACTGACATGAGCAAACTAATTAATACGTAATCTAGTTAGCATAAATGTAGTTTAGCTATTTCCATACAGATTAAACCTTTGACTGCACTGTGGACATACCCTAATTTATCCAGCGGTGATGGTAGTGGCAGGTGTGTTGTATTTGTAAAGTTCCTTGCGCAGTCCTACTACTGAAGAAATTTTTTGTTATGAGAACTGTGAGGTGGTTTTCTTATGAGATTTTTCCATTCCACAGCTTATTGGTATTTTGATGGGGTTTTCTTTAAGAATGTTGCCTCATGGAGTGGCTTTGATATATTTAGAAGATGTGGAATGGATGTTAGATAGTAACTTGCCAGAAACAGATACATTGCTGTGATGGGCAGAGGCAGGGGAATGTTCCATTGTTTTAGGCAATGTACTTGGTTTGAGGCAAGAAATTGTGCTTTATTATATTACTAGCAGTAGTATTCCTAGGTTGGACCCACATTACCTTGACCAATATCCATATGACATGATACTAACTATAGGGAACAATTCCGTAATTACGTTCTTACGTAATTAACGTTCTGAGTCAAGAGCTTACAGTATACAGTAACACTAAAGCGACTAATAAAAGATGGACTCTGTTGTTTCAGAGTACAAACACAATAACAGATCTTTAATCCAAAGAATTTGCAGTCTAAATAGTTAAGAAAAAAAACATTATCCTTGTATTTTGTGACTCATTCCTACTTTAAAGACCAAGGCTGCAGGAAAATTCATATTCCTGAAGTACAGACTCTAGAACAAGTACTTTCTTAATTATACATTTTAATTATGAAACCTGGATCCCTTTGAATTCAGTAGCCAAACTCCTCCAGATTTCAGTGGGTCCAGAACTTTGTTCTGACACTATTTTCCCTTTAGTTTTGGAAACGATGAACTCCAGAAGTCCTTCTGCACTTTCTAAAATTCAAAGTTTATTTTTTTTCTCTCTTCACCCTTTTGTCTAGTATCACCATCTAAGTATTGCTGTGTGGTACAGAATGAATGTCAAGTGCTCCCCATTTATAAGGGATATAGATTTGAAGTGCTAATATGCCAGCTATTGACATTTCTAAAGAATACAGCTGATTGGTATTGCAACCCAGAAACATCTTTTAAACACTAGAGCAAAGGGGATACATCAACAGTAGCAGTAGTCAAGCATAAAATTTTGACAGCATGGGACAACAGAGATTATTCCTCCTTTAAGTCACAAAAAATTAAGTTTGGAACCTAAGGGTACGTGAGACCTCTGAAGAGTTACTGTTTCTCAGATTTTAATTTTTCTCACACTTTGTCCTTTTTTCTACCTACAGGCAAACATCAGCAGCACCTTACTGTTTCTGCACCAGTTATATTGACCCCTCAGTTTTCTGTATTTGCTAATCTATTGATATTTTTCTTAAATACTCTCCAAATAACTGTTTTGTCAACCTTGTCCTTAAAGGCAGACAAAATCCAAACAAATCATCAAATCAAATCAGCAGAGCTAGGGATAATAACAAAGGGAATGAAGCTGACTACAGCTGATTTCTTCTTGCAGCTAGACTGAGCAAACTGCTTCATTGCTCCACACCTCCTAACCATAGGACAGATATCTGAGAAGTGCAGATAAGATTATTGCAATAATTTCTTCCTAATCCTGTTTCCTTTGTTCCTATGATGAACAGCGTGGATGCAGCACCTGCCATCACAGACAACCATGTCATATAATCCCTTTTATAAACTTATCAAGCACCATTTTAAAAGTATTTAGGTCTCTTGATCCTGCTATTGCTATTTTGCTCAAAACCATCACAGCTCTTTTTGTTAGAAATCGCCTTTTATTTCTCATCCTTACTTAATTCACAGCCAGTTTTTACCCATTTGATCTCTTCCCCGACATTGTGTACTGATAAATAAAGTGAAATGATAAGCATGAAGTAGGAAAATGAGCTATTTTAATTAAGAACAGTCAGAATCATTCTGTTTGGATTATGTTAGACTAGAGCCTGCTCCTTGAAAACCTGCTGGGTGGTGTGTCTGTTCTGTTTGTGGGGTACTAGGCCTATGCAGATCAGTGTGTCCCACATTGATTTTTTAAGTGTAACCTGTAGAAACACGCATGTGACAAGAATCGCACACATTATACATTAAATCAGCTTAGTGACTTCTAAAGTAGAACTATTTCTTCTTGTTCTAAAGGAACAACTAGATCTAGATTTTCTTGAATCATATCTTACTTTTTCATGGCATTTTCATATTGCCATCGAATAGTCAATTAATATATCCAGTTCCTGCTCTTTACATTAACTGAGGACAGCTATCTTTTAACAGACACATTTTTCCCTAGTTAAGTACATGATGTTGTGTTTGTACAGTTGAATTTCATCTCTTTTCTATTACTTACCTCTTCAAGATTGCTCCATTAACAACATCACTCTGAGTTGATGGTTACATTCAGTAAAACCTGTTGCAATATTCCTTTTTTGTCTGTCTTCTTTATAAACTTCTCCTATCCCTCCTCTTGTTTAAAAATAACTTCTTAGTCACCATCATGTTGAATATATCATGAAGGCTCTAACAGATAAGATAACTGTGAAACAGTCCATCTTCTCTAAGAAAGCTGTAAGGTCAATCTAATACTATTTTGCTAACGTGTATCACACGCACGTCAAGGCTTTTTCATTTGACTCAATTCCTATAATTATTTCCTTTAAGATTTATTCTAATTGCATAGTCAAGGTCACTCAGAAAGTCCTGTAGCTGCCTCAGTAATTTTCTTTTCTTTCCTTTCAAATATTACTGAATATTGATACCTCTTTTTTTTCTTCAAGCCTCTATTTGTTCCATAATGATTTAAGTAATAACAAATTATCACTATTCCCTAAAAGATATAGAATAGAATAGAATAGAATAGAATAGAACAGAACAGAACAGAACAGAACAGAACAGAACAGAATAATTCAGGTTGGAAAAAACCTTTAAGATCATAGAGTCCAGCCGTAAGCCTAACATTGCCAAGTCCACCACTAAACCATGTCCCTAAGTGCCACATCTGCATGTCTCTAAAATACCACCAGGGATGGTGACTCAACCACTTTCCTGTGCAGCCTGTTCCAATGTTTGATAACCCTTTTGGTGAATAAATTTTTCCTGATATCCAATCTAAACCTCCCCTGGCACAACTTGACACCACTTCCTCTTGTCCTATTGCTTGTTACTCGGGACAAGAGATTGACCCCCACCTTGCTACAACCTCCTTTCAGGTAGTTGTAGAGACTGATAAAGTCTCCCCTCAGCCTTCTTTTCTTCAGGCTAAACAAACCCAGTTCCCTCAGCTGCTCCTCATAAGACTTGTTCTCCAGACCCTTCACCAGCTTCGTTGCTCTTCTCTGGACACGCTCCAGCACCTCAATGTCTTTCTTGTAGTGAGGGGCCCAAAACTGAAGACAGTATTCGAAGTGTGGACTCACCAGTGCTGAGTACAAGAGGACAGTCTCTCCCCTAGTCCTGCTGGCCACACTGGTCCTGATACAAGGCAAGATGCTGTTGGCCTTCTTGGCCACCTGGGCACACTGCTGGCTCATATTCAGCCGACTGTCAACCAACACCCCCAGGTCCTTTTCTCTGGGGCAGCTTTCCAGCCACTCTTCCCCAAGCCTGTAGCATTGCCTGGGGTTGTTGTTACCCAAGTGCAGGACCCGGCACTTGCCCTTGTTGAACCTCATACCATTGGCCTTGGCCCATTGATCTAGCCTGTCCAGATCCTTCTGTAGAGCCTTCCTACCCTCAAGCAGATCAACAGTCCCGCCCAACTTGATGTGATCTGCAGACTTACTGAGGGTGTCGTCTTGGTCCCCTCATCCATATCATTGATAAAGATATTTAACAGAAACCAATACTGATCCCTGGGGAACACCACTTGTGACCAGCCACCAACTGGATTTAACTGCATTCACCACAACTCTTTGGGCTCGGCCATCCAGCCAGTTTTTAACCCAGCAAAGAGTACGCCCGTCCAAGCCACGAACAGCCAGTTTCTCCAGGAGAATGATGTGGGAAACAGTCTCAAAGGCTCTACTAAAGTCCACATAGACAACATCCACAGCCTTTCCCTCATCCACCAAGCGGCTCACCTTGTCATAGAAGGAGATCAGGTTTGTCAAGCAGGACCTGCCTTTCATAAACCCATGCTGACTGGGCCTGATCCCCTGGTTGTCCTGCATATGCCATGTGATGGCACTCGATGATCTGCTCCATAGCCTTCCACGGCACTGAGGTCAGGCTAACAGGCCTGTAGTTTCCTGGATCCTCCTTCTGTCCCTTCTTGTAGATGGGCATAACATTTGCTAACGTCCAGTCAACTGGGACCTCCCTGGTTAGCTGATAAATGATGGAAGATGGCTTGGTGAGCACATCCTCCAGCTCCCTCAGTACCCTTGGGAGGATCCCATCTGGCCTCATAGACTTGTGTATGTCTAAGCAGTGTGGCAAGTCGCTAACCATTTCCCCTTAGATTATGGGGGCTTCATTCTGCTCCTCGCCCCTGTCTTCCATCTCAGGGGCCTGGGTACCCAGAGAACAACTGGTCTTACTATTAAAGACTGAGGCAAAGAAGGCATTAAGTACCTCATCCTTTTCCTCATCCTTTGTCACTATGTTTCCCACCACATCCAATAAAGGATGGAGATTCTCCTTAGCCCTCCTTTTGTTTCTAATGTATTTATAGAAACATTTTTTTATTGTCTTTTACAGCAGTAGCCAAATTAAGTTCTAGTTGGCCCCTCTAATTTTCTCCCCTCATAACCTCATGACATCCTTGTAGTCCTCCTGAGTGCCTGCCTCTTCTTCCAAAGGTCATAAACTCTCTTTTTTCCCCTGAGCTCCAGCCAAAGCTCTCTGTTCAGCCAGGCCTATCTTCTTCCCTGCCAGCTCGTCTTAGAGCACATGGGGATGGCCAGCTCCTGCACCTTTAAGATTTCCTTCTTGAAGAATGTCAAGCCTTCATGGACTCCTTTGACCTCCCAAGGCACTCTGTCAACCAGGCTCCTAAACAGGCCAAAGTCTGCCCCCCGGAAGTCCAAGGTGGCAGTTCTGCTAACCCTACTCCTTGCTTCTTTGAGAATTGAAAACTTTATCATTTTGTGATTGCTGTGCCAAAGATAGTTTCCAACCATCGCATGACCCTTCTCTGTTCGCAAACAACAGGTCCAGCAGGGCACCTTCCCTAGTTGGCTCACTCACCAGCTCTGTCAGATGTTTCCCTCCCTTCCTTGAAATCCAAATTCCTCTGAGTTTTAGCAGCTCTCGTTTGGAGAAATTCGGGCATCTTTTATAGTGAAGTTGTTAGTATCTCAGTTAAGCTGATTTCACAATATCTATACACACGTAATGTTATCAGGGTAAATTTTTATCTGTAGGATAGGTTATTTGTAGGCATACCATAAATAGTGATCTTACTTTATGAAAATATAGCTTTTTTAAATCAAGAATTTGAATTACAACCCCCTTTTTCTTATTCTTTTACGTGATCTGCTTGTAAAGCTGTTTTATAACTTTCCCATGTCTGACATGTTACAACAACGCATCTTTTTATTGAAGTTATCACAAAGAACTTCATTAGTTATGAAGACCAAGAATATCCAGACACCCCTATTTCTAGCACTTTTTTGTCACCAACATATAGTGGGGAAATAATTGCCAATAATGTTGCAATTTCTAGTATCATTAATCTCTCTAGTAAAATACAGAAGTCTATATTTGTCTTCAACCTTTGACGCTTGTGGAGAACTCTCATAAGACCACCAAAATAAAACTGCTTCTATCACCTTTCCCCAGAGTAACTTGGGTCAAAATAAGTTTCTATTTGCTCCATGATGTCTGATTTTATTTCTTTACAATTTATCACTTCATTAACCAGCAATGCTATCCTACCACCCCAGCTTTCATTATTCATTCCTGAATATCACATAGCTTTAAATAAGTGTGTTCCAGTCATGTTATTAGATACTGTAGTCAGCAGTAAAGAGCCCATAAACTGATGGAAAATGCATACAGAAGGAAAGCTTAGTGGTCAGAAGTGGTGAAAATTAATAAAACTATGAAGTAGTTGTATGAAACTAGAGTTAAGGGATGGTAGTTTTACAGCTGTAACTGTTTGTTGCTGATAGACTTGACTTTTAATCTACCCTCAACTATTTTTTAGCCTGGACTTCATAAAGAAAATAACAAAGAAGTTCAGAAATTAATGGAATTTACCTGAGGACACAGTAGCTTCTTTGATGTAATTTAGACAGGAATGGATCATTTTTTTTTCCCCCAAAATCGTGTTTTAAGTCAGAACTAACAGGATCAAAACAGGAATCACTTGATAAAATGCATTTGTTTCTGTGATGCTTAGATCATTACCCTAACAATCCAACAAATAGCTACAGTATCAGTGTCCCTCAGGGCCTTGCTTGGCTCTTCAGACACCTGGCATCATTTCATACCACAAATATAACCCAGACACATAATTTTCAAAACAGATGTTATCAACATTGCATCATCTAATTTTTAAACACCAATAATCTAACCCTCCATCTGGGTTTCCATAACTCAGCTCAGAGCCTGCATTTCCAGGTCCAGCCTCTCGATCTTGTTGCTCCTTGCTGCTGACAGGTGCATTTCTGCCATGCTTCTTCTGCTGCATCTGCTGCTGCTGGCCTGGCAACTCAGCTGACCTCCTGAACTAACGAGGAAGGACAGGGGGCAATCTTGCCGCACTTGACTTCACTAAGTTTCTGGTCTCACATTTTTAAAGAATAACTGCTTCTTTCTCCTACATGCTACTGAAAACTAAATTTTCTTAGCTCCGAAGTTTCACTCTAAGTCACTAAGTATTTTCCATCCTCTAGTTGCCTTACTGGATGTTCAGAATGTGCTAATGGATGTTGCATCCTACCTGGTCTAAAATCAACAGACTAGTAACCATTTGCAGAGCTCTTTTGACTATAGAATTTACGAGGAATAAGATTTCTAGATGTTTGAGGCCTAGTAAGAAGGCATTATGAAATGTTTAACTGTGCATCCTCAGTGTCTTCATACACACTACTTTCTACAGTCAAATCAGTATAATGCTCAAAATCTCAATGGGCATCTTTCAACATGCTTCGTAAGTCTTTTTCTAATAAAGGACACTTAACTGTTTAAAAATATGCTTTATCCACCATTTTCATCTTCTCGATAAACCTTTCTTTTCACAATAGTGAAATAAAAAAAACAAGCTTCAGGTGAGATGCACCCAAACTAGTACGCAGTGACTACAAGCAGGACTGAACATGCTGTCTCGACCTGCCTTATGGAGGCACTCAACATTCTTATTAAAAACTAACACAGCATAGGTCAGCCACTGTACATAGGACACTCAAGTATGATGGATAGTAGCTTAATTTTATGCATACTGTAATTCTTAGAATAGTTTCCATGTATTAAAAGGATACTGTTTTGAGGAAGATATCATAAAAAAATAATTATCACTACTTAAAACATAAAGTTCATGTAACTCTATGACTAATAATTCTATAATGGTACCATAACATGTACATTAATAAAATAATAGTTTAAATACAGGAAAGTACTGGAGTTTTCCACAAAATAAATCAAGATTACATAGCATGTTTCTGAAATCTTGTATCTTCAATAATGGTTGAAATTAGAAAGTTAATTCCAGCTTCATCTATTTACAGAAATAATCTGTGCACTGTGCTAAAATAGACATATTTTCTGAATCAGAATAACCTTTATAAGTATGCCTATTTTAAATTTTCATATCCTATTGAGTTGAAATTATAGTTTTCAGTTGAGGTAGGCCTTAAAGTGGGCCGTAGCTACCTGTGACCTTTTGAGCACTTACTTACATATCATTTTGTGGCCAAACTCCTTGGTTATTTACTTTATTGTAAATGCTGCTCATCTAGATGGTCCAGTACAGCCACAGAATTTTGTATAGGTGTAGTATTGTATAGGTCCTGTATAAAATAATATACAATACTATAGATCTATGTTCTAAATCCTTTACATACAAGAAATGGCGGTACTGATACTCAGGCTACGATGCAGATGCAGTGAATATATTATCATGAACTAGACTATTAGCCTGCAAGTTGGTGTGAACAGTGGACAGTAGACAGCAGTAATGTCCCTGGAGTGCAAAGGAAAAATAGGAATTGGAAATAGAGACAATATGGCCCCCACATCCTCCATGCTCCATGGAAGAAATAAACTGAAACTTGCACTTTCTCCCTCTCCTAAACAGAAAAAATGGTTTTAAAAACCAACAGAAGCTTCCTCCTCTTTGTTCAAGGAGATACAGATAAGCCCCTTAATTTTCCCATGAAGTGTTCAGTAAGGGTCATTATCTGAACTTGTACAGAGTATGTAAAACAGTTCAGAATCATTCAGTTTGAAGCACACTTTGTAAGAGCGTGATATTCTTATTTTTTTTGAGATGTTTAAGTTTCCTTCTCAGTCGTTGCAGCTGCATTTGCAAAGTGAACAAAAGTAATTTCAAAGGGAATGAGGAAATGCAAGCTCCCTCCTTCCTCTTGTAAGATCAGTTATAGCTTGACTATACTGTGCTAGAAAAATTAATGTTTGAATGACACTTTCCACATGCAGTACCAATCATGGACTAATAATTTCTGTGCCAGGAGATACGCATGCATTTAGGGACACAGGAATTTTTATTGGATTAAATTAGGCATACACATAAATTTTAGAAAGAGCAGGCCTTTATGTTTGAGGAATGAAGGACTGCAATGAGTAGTTCAGGAAATACAAGATAATTTAGTCTTATGATCGCTTTTTCATTAGCTTATTATCTTAGAGAACACTTTGGCCAAAATATATTTGTCTTTGCGTTAATTTGGAAGGTACATGATTATCTAGCTGGATTGAGCGCTCATTACTAGAATGGGAAATGAAAGTGCTTTTCTTTCACTTTGCATTTTGCAGGAAATTATATACTTTTGTTATTATTCATATTAATTTGTATGTTACTTTTACAGAGAGCTTCAGGATGTTGGTGGATTATTTTTGTTTCAGCTGTTAACACTGATCATTTAAATAGAAGGTATTATCTGAATTACACTAATCTTAAGTGCTTCTTGTGACACTTTTCTCATATATGGGGAAAAATACAGCGGACTATTTCTGTTAGCGCTGGAAAGACACTACAAGAGAGTGTATGGTGAGTCTTCAAATACTTATGACTGACACCATTTAGTGGACGTTTAGTGCCATGTATCCTTTTAACGCCTCATTGTTCTCCAGTGTTAATGACATATTCAAAGACTACTGCAGATCCTTTTTATTGCTTAAACATTCAATGGTGCTGAAAGTACCTTTGGCTTATTCATGCCATACGCATATGAGTATGGCACTTGAGTCATGCTTAAATCCACCAACCCTAAAAGATGAAGAAAAGCATGTTAGTTTTGTCAAGGCTTTCACTCCTTCAGCCGCCTCTGCTTCTGCCCTTGCCAGTCTTTCTTTCCCTTTCTCATACTTGTTCTTTGTCAAAAGGTAAATTGATACTTATATTTAGTCAGAAAACTGAGGGCCCACACTAAAAGCATTACATTTCCATCGGGAAACAAGCAACAACAACCATGAACCCGTGCCTGTTCAGTAAAAGCATAACAAAACAAAGCCTCATTTACAAGGTTTTTTGGTTTTTTTTTTTCCTATATCCTACTCAAACCATAACCTTCTGCTTTAAACCCCATATTATGTAGGCTGAATTCTCTGAAGTTCCTAAGTATTGCATTTATGTATCACATGATCTTTGGTGTCCTGATAGATTATCTTTCTATCTTTCATTTCAAGGGATGGTTCTACAAATACCACCACAGATCTTTAAAGTACAACCAAATTCCTCATACCTTTGGCCAAGCACCCCTCTCCTTTCCCCCTCTCGCCCCCACCCTTCTCTCCCCTGCCCTCCCCTCCCCTCTTGAAAATGAAGCTCTATGTCTCCTTGTTTCAGTTCTCCAACCTCCCGTCATTCAGCTGTGCTAAAGTTTTAATTTCTGTTTTGAAGCAAAGCATGCTGATTTTTCTTCACTGCTTATGTCCTTGGTCTTACTAACAATCAAAGTCCAGCCTGTTCAAGTTGCCACTGTCACAGCTGGTTTGAAGAATGACTATACTGTGCAGATAATGGAATCACAAGAGAGCACAGCATTTCAAGGTATTTCCTTTCATCTATTCTCATTTACCACAAAGGTAACACTTGCATATATAAATGGACTCAAGGCTAGTTCCAGATGCAGTTTAATATTTGTCATGAATTTGCTATAGTATACTCATTTATTTTTAACATTTATGGTCATTTTGTCATTCACATTCTGGATGAAGCTGGGTTAGTGTAACTCTACAATAACTGATAAACATTTTAATATTTCCTTTCTATTTAAAATAAGAACAATAAACCTTTTATGCTAATCATCCAATATTTGACCAAAGAGTATTACTAAGTAGTCTTGCAAACAGTTTGATTCCTTTAATTCCCACAATTTAAATGTGTTTTTGGCATTTCACCTGGGTCAGGTACTTATATTATTAATCTTCTGAAGTGCTTCTGCAACTTTTTCTCCCTGCATGCTATATATCATTCTCCATAGCTCACAGGTTCTTAGTACCTTTCTCAGGTTGTCTTAAATCATCGCTTTTTCAAAATACTATTTTTTTAGAAGTTATTTAAATTAAATTAGTAATTTATTTACAATGTGCCATGCTGACTTCTAATATAGGTGAATTCGTTCATTTCACATGAAATGGAAAAAATTGTATTTCTCCTCCTTCGAATCTTCCTACTTGGTGATTAAATTTATCACTGTCTGCATCTTTTTTCTTCTCCTGAGTGTTACTGTGTGCCAGTGTAACATTATTCAAGCTACTAGCTGGCTGGGCCTTAACAGATTTCAAATAAAGGTACTTTTAGCGTGCCCTTTACTTGCTTAGCCTTGATGCAATTCCAAGCTCCTTCCACTTTGTGTTTCTACAGTTTTCTGCAGATGAAGCTAGATCCCCTAGGAGGAGATAACCTCTCAGGGGAAGCCCCTGGCCAGTTCCCTGGGCAATCCCAAATCTCTTTCAGGAGGAAGGGTCTTTATTCTGCTATTTATCTTTCTTGTTTTCCTCAGAATTTAAAATTGCTCCATCACATGGTCACAGCAACCAAGGCTGTCACCAGTCTTCAAATCCATGACCATTTTCCTTACGCTTGAACGGTAGATGCAGCAAAGCATCTCCTTTAGTTCAGCCATTCAACACCTGCATCAAAAATTGACCCTGAGGGACTCCAGAAATCTGAGCCTCTCCAAGGTGTCCTTTCAGCAAGTGCCAGGTAGCTAAAGTCCTCCATGAGATCCAGGATCTGTTACTGTGAGGCTGTTTAAAGGAGGCATTGTCCCCCTGTTCTTCTTGACTGGCAGTCTGTACCACATGCCCACTGCAATTACCCCCTTTTGGTCTCCCCTCTGATCGTGATACATAAGCCCCCAGCTTATCTGTTGCCCGTTCCACAGCAGGGCTCTCCGCGTTTGTGTTGAATTGACTGTCCAGCAGGTAAGTCCCCACCTCGTTGCTCACTCACTTACCCCCATTAGGATGAGGGAGAGGATCAGAAGGGCAAAAGCAAGAAAAACTTGTGGGTCGAGATAAAAGCAGAGTACCAAGTGAGGCAAAGCTGCACATGCATGCAAAGCAAAACAAGGAATTAATTCAGTACTTCCCATTGGCAGGCAGATGTGCAGTCACCTCCTAGCTGGGAAGACCAACAACATAACTATGAATGTCCCACCTTTCTTCTCCATTCTTTGATCTTTTATTCCTGAGCATGACATCATATGGTATGGAATACCCTTTTGGTCAGTTCCGGTCACTTGTCCTGGCTGTATTCCCTCCCAAATTCTTGTGCACCCCAGCCTACTCAATGGTGGGGCAGCATGGGAAAAAGAAAAGGCCTTGGCACTGTGCAAATGCTGTTCTGCAACAGCTAAAACATTGGCATGTTATCAACACTACTTTAGTCACAAATCCAAAACATAGCACCAGACAGGCTCTTATGAAGAAAATTATCTCTATCCCAGTCAGACCCGGTAAAACATTTGAGACATGTGATCTGTGCTGCCACATCTCTCTGATTTTCATGACACCACATCTGTATAGCTGTGCACCAACACCTATTTTGTCTTTACTTCACATGCTGTATGTTTTGTGTATCAATATCTGAGATGGGGCTCCAGTCATGACTTTCTGAGAGGAATTGTGAGAATGTCCCCATCTCCTGTTCTCAGACTTGCCTCTACCCTTAGTCTCCATCCCCTGAGGTACCCAGTTCAATACTTTCCTCAGCTGGTAAACAAGTTTGTTTTTGAAGATGTTCTCACCCCACTTTGTCAGAAGGATCCCAGCACTATTGAGTAGATCTTGTTCCTTGAAGAGGATTATGTGGTCATAAAATCTAAAGCACAGCCTGGAGTACCAGACAGATACTGTTGTGCAGGATGCATCCCTTCCTACTTGAGCCTTCCCCACCAGGATCAAGCAGAACACAACCTGCACCCAATTTTTTTTCATTGTAGCACACCCCTCCCCAAGCCTTTGATCCAATCAAGGTCTTCCTTGGCATTGGTGCCCACATGAATAAGCAACAAATCATTATTTATCATTATTGCATCATATTAACATAATGTCTATGAATTCCTGTTGTGGATACTGTGCTAGCCAGTGCATATAAAAAGTTCAGAGCTGAAAGACTAATCTAAGAGAAGGCAATATGAATACAGATAGATGGGAAAATATAAAGATAAAACAGACAATAATTCTTCGCCATCATACAAGTTGATCGCAGCATATAGCGCAGTCTGAAACATTACAAAGTTTTTGTTTGTTTGTTTGATGATAAAAGAGTTTGGGGAAAGCATTTGAAAGAGAATAATTGAAAAAATATGTAGACCAGGAGGCCTATTCCAAAGTGGAGGGTGGCATACGTGGTAACAGGCAGGCATTTGCTTGGTTGAAAAGGTAGGCATACTGGAAGAAGGATTCCTCCCTGTGAATGAAAGGGGACTGAGAAATGGGCAAAAAGGTGACACTCAGCTAGGAAGAATAAAGCTGAAGCTTTATTGACTATAGAAGAGAAATCAGTGAATGGTTCCAGAGGAAGTTTTAACATGCCCAAAGTAATAGCTCAAGAAAAAAATCTTTGCAGCAGCATTCTGAGTGAATGTGCATGGACAAAGTTTTATTTGCTAGGACTGTAGAAAGCATGTTGTAAAAAAGCAAGATACAACCAGGAGGAACAGTACAAACAATAAGGTTAGCTATATGGGTGAAGACAAAAGGCTTTAGTGAAGCAATATAACCTTTCTCATCCCTGTCCAACTCACTAAAACTGCAAATCAACGTCTAAAGTGAAACAACTTCAGGCTGGAGTGACAGATAGCAATTTTTTCTAAGACATTCTTTGTGTGTAGATGTTATAACTAGGTAAATCTTTGGTTGTAGGGTGGAGAGGCTGTAACTGATGCACACAAGCAAAGTAGTTTTAATCACTGTGTGCACTAATAGTATCTCTTTTATTGATGTCTGACAATCATATAAGTTGTAGTGTTTTAACTATATAGTGACAAAAAAAAGTGGACTAAGTACACAAAAAAGCCATTTTTTGTGTAATTAATGCAATTGCATAATTTCCAGTTTTAATCACTTGCAATAAATATTTCAGCAAAATTACTATAATCAAGTAGCTTTTAAAGTACTTTTAAAGTATTTTTAAGTTTTAACATCAAAGGTCATTTTTTTAGACAAAACGTTCTGTAGCAGCCTGCAAACTTACACATCTTTACTGCCTTATTGAAAATCAGCATCACTGCCCTTCAAATGAAGTAGATACATAGACCTGGGTTCTTCCCAGAGAAGCAGACTTTTACTAGTGTAATTCATGAATACTCAATATGCTTTTCATCGTAGTGAAACCTGGGATATGCTAGTTTTTCAAAAGCTTTGGCACACAGATAACCACCTACCTGCCGGAGGCAGTTGCAAGGGATTACTCCCTGCTGTACAGTGTGATCGAGTTCCAGTGCTATGCACGGCAGAGAGTTTATTTTATTCTTGTGGCAATGACCATTGCTGTGATGGGGACAGCAGAAGTTCCAGTGTGATTTCTACCTGTTTTGTGTACAAGCTGCTAAGGAAGCCTGTTCATCAGCAGTCAAGGCTTTTGACTCTTCCACCCCAGCAATCAACAAACTCTGAATAAGAGGTAACAAAACCCCACAGACTACTATACAGAATGGAAAGACTTAATAACATCTCTGTAGACCCTTAAAACCACGGATGTGTGAGGAGTGATTTAGAAGCAACCTGTCTAAAGCAAACACAAAATATCTGAGGGAAGTCCAAACTATCAGCTTCCCAGAAGTCAGTGAGCCAGTAAGTATTAGACCTTTGTGGAAAGGGACCTACACTTATCTGCAGATACGCAATTTGAAATACTTGTTTTGGTGTACTTTATCACATTGATGGTGTTTTCAGTAACATTATCTTGTTTATGGTCCCTCATGTGACAAGATGCAGCAAAGCAGAGGAAGATGAGGCCTTGGCAACCTAATTCAGCATGTTGGGAGAGCAGGAAAACAACATAAAACTTCTGTTCTAATGGTGACGATTATTATTGCTGTATTTACGGATGTGGTTTTGGATGTCGCTAGCTGGGTGAATATGTTCTGTGCAGATTTTGTATTTTGCTTTTGTACTTCAATTTGGGCAGCACTTAGGTGTTGTTACATTTAAATAAAACCTACAAAATATGTTTATGAAAACACCAATGTTGCTCGTGTACGGGGTGGGGCTGCCCCGGTGCCGGCGGCAGCGGTGGGTGCTGCCGGGTGGCCCCTGTGTGGCGCGGCCGGGGCTGCCCCGTGCCGGCCACAGCCGGTTCCAGCCGGCTCCAAGGGCCCCAGCGCAGGGCCCAGCTGAGCCCCTCAGCCACGGGCGGGCGCCGCGGGGAAAGCCTGGGTCAGAAAGGGCAAAACGCTGCCCGGCAGCCGGGGCTGAGGGAAACCGGGGCAGAAACGGCCCTGCCAGCCCCGAGGGGAGAGCAGGAGGAGGGCAGGAGGGGCTCCGGGCGCCCGCCCACGGGCGCGGCCCCGGCAGAGGCCCCGGCGGGGCAGGTGGATGCGCCCTGAAGGAAGCTGCAGCCCGTGGAGAGCCCACGCTGGAGCAAGCTTATCCTGAAGGACTGCAGCCCCTGGGAAGGCCCCAGGCTGGAGGAGGGGAAGACTGCGAGGAGGAGGGAGCGGCAGAGGAGCGGATATGCACTGTCGGCAGTCCCCCATTCCCCATCCTCCTGTGCCTCTTCGGGGGAAGGAGGTGGAGGACTCTGGAATGGAGGAGTGAAGATGAGCCTGGGAAAAGGGATGGGGGGAAGGTGTTTTGGGTTTTGTCTTTTTTTCTCAACATACTACTGTTTTTTTATATTTGGCAATAAATTAAATTTCCCCAAGTCGGGTCTATTTTGCCAATGTTGGTAATTGGTAAGTGATGTCCCTGTCTTTATCTTGGCCCACAAGCTTTTCCATCTTATTTTCTGCCCTGTCCGGTTGATGGGGGGAGTGAGAGTGGCTGGGTGGGCATCTGGCAGCCAGCCAAGGTCAAGCCACCACAATCAGGCTCCAGTTTATCAGGAAACAGTTCCACTATGAAAATATAATGTATTAAAGAAATTACTTACTAAAATTGATTTCTGATCACACCCTGCCTAAATTCTATTCAGCACTATCACCTGGATTCAGCTTTTTTTTTTTTTATCTTGAGATGCACATTAATAAAATAGTTAAAACTATGTGTATTACCCACAAAATATAGCCATTTCTTTCTCTAGCAAATACCTAAGAATTCATTTTGTCATATTTCACTTAACTGACTTGAGATAAGTTCAGTTTAAAACTGGAATAAAATAAGTTACTGTGATGAATACTAACTAATCAAAGTACTGGAGGTCATTGAGCTTGGTTGAAGATCAAACATGATAATGGCATGGAATTGGACAGATTCATTAACATCTGTTCTTGCAGCCTGTCTTGCAGCTTGTCTTTCCTTATTCATCCTTCCAAATTTCCCCTCCGTTGTAAGGTATGCCCTTATGCACTATTTCTTAGAATGAGACAGAGCAAACATGTAAGAGACATTTTCTGTAGCTAGGGAAGAAGACACAATCATGGGGTGAGATGTCTTCAGTCTAAAACAGTAGACTCCTATTTGATGGAGTCTTTCAGGAAAGCTGGGTTCAAGAATGCATTTGCAAAAACCGTGTTATTGCCTGTGACCAAAAGGAATGTATATTTATTTAATCTCCAAACAAACAAACAACCCCCCGCCAAAAAAAACCCCCACCAGAACAAAAACCCTAAAACAAACCACCCAACAGCAATAACAAAAAGACTACTGGAGAAATTATTCTGCAGCTATCTGAATGCTATAAATAAAGTATATTTGGTCTCCACTTTTTCAGTGCTCTGACCTGATTGGAAAAATTCTCAATTTTTCAATCCTGCCTGAGTGAGACTGCCAGACCTACACTACTGCAGAAATGTAATGATAGTTCAAGTTGAATTGAATTTGGCATTGATAGACCCTATAGGATACTCTTTTAATATTTTTAATATATGTCAGTGGGGTTTTTTGTTTTTGGTTTTTTTTAAATTATTTTTAAGTTGAAGCCTTGTTGTAATATGCTAATGCTGGAACATAATGACAAATGGTGCCTGCAGCAGCTGCTTTCCTCAGCAGTTGTTCTGAGCTACGGAGCTTATTCTGACACAGTTCAGCTCTCTGTCGTGACGCCACACTCTGGACTACCAAAACAGTTAAGTACATGCTTGACAATCAGCATCTGCTCAAGTCTTGCTGATTTAAATTTAAAAGTTTACCCTATGAAAGCTATAGCAAGGACACGATCTGCTTAAGTAACAGTACTAACAAAAATGTTGGTTTTGCCTGTGTCTCTGAGTACAGACGAGCGGTTTCAAATGTTTCATGCAGGAGTCTGTGAGCCACGTCTTGGCTGCTCCTGACAGCTAGGCTAGCTGTATTAAAGCTAAAATGGCTTTGCCTCTACAAGCTAAAAGCAGACTTTTATTTAGCCTTGTTCAAAAGGAACAGAGGATGAACATGTGCTTTACTGAGCGAGGACTGATAAAAAATGGACTTCAGAATTAAAAACAGAGAAATGCCACAGGCTCTTCCAGGAGACTGCAAGACAGGTGATCACTTGATTTTTACATGCAAAAACTTATCATTCTGTTTCCACAACCACGATTTTACCATTGTAGCTTAGTTTTGCTAGAGAGGTGGTGCATGGAAGATACTCATGTCGTCTGGGTACCACGGTCAGGCTGTAGCAGGACAACTGGTGCTGCTACTGCTTAAAAGGATGTAAGCAGCTGTAACTCTCATCCAACCTTGACCTTTTCGATTCTGTCTCTGTTTTGGCTGTTACACATCTGTGGGGCTGTATACTAAACTGGTTGTGGAAGGTTTATCTAGACAACTCTCAGAAAAGTATGTTCTCAGAATACCTTGTGTCCTGGTTTGAGCGGAGCAGGAGAGAGAGAGCATCTGTCGTTCCACTGGATTGGGCCAATTTGGCCCAAACCACGACACCTTGGTAATATAAATTATGATGTTAATTCTAGGAGAAGTGCAGGCAACATTTAAAAGAATTTAATATCCAGCTGCTGAGCCCCTGTATGTCTTGCAACGACAGCCTCTTCTGTTCGGCCTACGCAACATTGTACTAGAGATTGAGCACATGGCACTGTAAGGAGTAGCGCTTCACTTTGTCCAGCATTGACTATGACAGGTTCCTCCACTCCTAACAGTATTTGTAATAGATTTTATGGCAGGAGTTCCCCTTCTTATATCTCTGAATAACAGTCAAATAGCCAGCAAACCTGGCCTCAGCTACCAGCATTGGAATTCAGCCACAGCAGCACGTACTGTGTTGTAAAAGGAGCACTGTTTGCTTACAGCATAACGATTCACAAAGCTATGCTGAAGGTTTACGTATGGCTTTACGAAACATCTTTAAAAAGCAAAAGCTCTACTGCATGGAATTTAGTCAGAAACTTAAGTCCCTCACCTCCCCCCCTCCCCCCCCCCCCAATATTAAATTGGTAGGGTACAAGACAGAGGGAGAGAGAAGGAAACAGTATGGGACGGAACACTTACCAAGAAACCTCCAGCCTTAACATTGCCCCATAGTATCACAAAACCGAGAAATACTTTTCATGCTATAGGAAACTGTGTTTGGCTAGTCTATAAGTGATTTCAAAGCTTTTTTTTTTTTCTTTTCTATCTATTCTGTAGTAAGAATGTAGGTGTTACTACTGACTTAGTACAGTATTAGACACTGATGCAGTAGAATAAAATTCTCTAGGGGTGATATGAAAAACCTTGTCATGAATGCACAACTTGCTTATGGCGGAAGCTATATTCTTGTCCTCTCAGTCAGAAGTTAACTTACTCATGCATATAGCACTTGCAATTGAATAACATCCTCAACTTAGGTAAAATATTCAGCAGTTTGTTGTGTAAGGATCTAACATTTTTGCTACCAGTATTTACAAACTGATTGTCATAGTTGTTCTTTTAACATCTACCCAAATGCGACTGTTTGTAATATAAAATTTACACTGAAATGAAGAGAAGGATCCTAAAGAAATGAGATTACTGACTCACGTATTTATCTTCTAGAAATCAAGAAGGTCAAAGTCAGATTAATGTTTAATATTCAAATTAAATGTCATGAGCATAAATATGTAAACACTGTTAATAAATCTGTGCATTTCATTTCAAGTTGTGGTGTAAGCATAGCTTAGATTTAACACACTTGATAATTATTTTTTACAATATCACTGGAAATATTATTACTACTCTATGGAAAAAAATTCAGATTGGTTTTCTTTCTTTGATTTAACTAGCAGTTTTAAAAATCTCAACCAACATATATGAACGGGTATTTTAGTGTATGCTGGACTAGTTAAGATCCGCCTAGCAACTTGGAATTATGAAAGTTTTCTAAGAAACACATTCTTAAAAAGAAGTGTGTGGAACAATAACCATTCAGTGTACCAAGAAAAGTAAGTAGGACAGTAGATATATGTAGATAAAATATAGATAAAATCTATAGAGTAGGTATATAGGTAAAAAGTAATAGCAATCTCAGCAAGATGGAAATGGTATGGAGTAAGGAGTGGAATGTTGTGGTTTGAGGTAAAATAGAACTAATATTCTGTTCAGTAATTTTGCTTTGCAGCTAAGCCTCTTCTAACTAACTGAACTCTCTGAAACTCTCTGAAATTAACAGCATATTGTGGAGACACTGTTCGTGCTTAGCCTGGTAAGACCTAATTATCTGTAATTTATGCCAAGGAATGGTATGTAGAGAGGCTTTTGCTTATACTTATTGCTAAAACAACCAAGGTCAGTTACCTTTGTTATTTGCCCCACTGGAGGGTCGGAAGTGGAAAAACATAGAGGGGTTGCACCTGCGGGGAGGAGCAGACAGGACAGGTGACCCAAAACTGACCAGCAGGGTATTCCATCCCATCTGCCTCATGCTCAGTATAAAAGCTGAGGGATCAAAGGGTCAGCCCTCTTTCCTCAACGGCCAGCGTCCGAGGAGGACTCTGTCTGTTTGTCTGCCTTTGATCCCAATCCGTGCATTCCTGAATCCAGATCCAGAATCCAGTTCTTGTCCATTGCTGAGTCCAGTCTGGGACTTTCCCAGTGCCTGCTGGTGATGTTATTGTCATCCTGGGAGCTTGATAAGGTTTTGTATATGTTTCATTATTTTCTTCTTATTATTTTATTATTAATATTTCATTAAAGTAGTTTAGTTTCTTCTAAACTTACTAGTCTTTTTCTCTGTCTCCCTCCTCTTCTTGGAGAGAGAGGTGGGGGACAGCATCTGTCGTTTCACCTCAGTGGCCGGTCCAGCCCAAAGCACGACAGTGTATGATAGCTGAACTTGTATCAAGAACTGATCCCCTGCACCTGATAACAGTACTGATGCTATAAATGTACTGAAACAGACATAAACCAGAGTTCTATCAAGTGAAAATTGTTGATGAATATTTAAAGGTCTGATTTGATCTCCACACTATATTGTTACATTGATTTGATCTCTGCGCTGTGTTGTTACATCGAGAAGGCAGAACTCTTTCCTGGCCAGGGTAAAATCTTCACACTTGAGATATGATCATTCCCTGCATGGGTGTATGTAGCCAAGGGAATCATGAGCAGATAAGGTAGGTAAAACTTTTATTGTGTAGGAACAAGTAGAACTGAGATAGTCTAATAAAATTTATCCAAAAACAGGACACCTAAAACACCTTTATATTCTGAATGCAAACCAAATCAAATACAAATGATTGCTCAGTATTAAAATATTTAACCAAAACCTGTTTAGGCCTGTGTCAACAGCAAGTGAGATAATACAATTTTGCTTAACTCAAACTACCTCGTTGGTTTTCCTTTTTGTGAAAATACTTGAGGTCTTAGCAGAGAAATATCATAAAATTTGAAAGTAAAGGATAACAACAGCACAGCCACGCAAAGAATACACAATGTTTTCAATTAACAATCAAATGAAAAATGAAACCTGAATGTGTGACTGTCCAGAACTTTGCCAGTCACGCTATTGTAAACTACTGTTACTCCAGTTGGGTGATTCTTGTCTTTGACCTGAAATTAGTTACACACAGTGAATAGCAGATGGAGGACAGACATGAAATGCTGTCCTCAGAAATGGGGAAAATAGATGCAGCCATGCCATACTGATACCAAAGTCATTATTAGAAATTAAATGTTAACTCCTCATCACATGAACAGAATGGCATGAATCCTTTGAAACCTTTGCTCATTCAAAATTATTTTAACATTCAAAATTATTTTAGCATTTATGCTACAGAATATATTTAGGAGACAAAAAAATGTAACATTCCTTGGTCGGATAGGTTCAAGCAGTCAGGAAACATCAGGTGGACAGTGAGAGATTTCTACATTACTCTTGTTAAATCTTGTGACATGTTTAGCTGTTTAATATAGCTTAACGGTTTCCTTTTGTTCCGAAAAGATCTCTTTTCTGTGTGGAATAGACAAGCAATGGATACTAGTGCATGTTTTAGACTGGCATATTTGTGTTGGGACAGCAGACAACCAAAACTCAGTGATAAGTACCTAGCCTTTTCTAGCCAAGACAGGACATCAAATAAGTGTATAGTTCCACCTGATTTTCTCTAACAAGTTGAAATCAATTTTTAAATCCCCCACCCTACTGCATTGTTTTAAATAAAAAAGAGTACAATTTTACTGTGCAATGACTAGTTCAATTATCATAAGGGGTGAACTGCAACAGGAGTGATTAAAAAAAAAAAGTGATTAGAACAAAGATGAGTGGCCCAGGCAGGCAGAGATATCTTAAGCCAGATTTTAGTGCCAGAAAAAGTATTTGTGAAATGACGTTTTCTGCATGGCTCAAGGAAGAAAATTCCTTCTGGGAATCCTTTTGGGAGGTAGGCAACAGTTCACCTAGTGACTGGTTCCACTCCTCCAAGTCATGAATCATAAGATAAAACACAACAGGAGTTTTATGGTGAACAGCGGGCTTTTTGCTAAAGGCTGAGGGGGCACTGGTGCAGAACAATAGGAGGAGGCTGTTTGCAGAGGCTGTTTGCAGAGGCACGAGCAGGAGATGTCCCAGCAAAGCATCCCTGTTTGGAGACCCAGGGCCCTGGACTCCTGGGGAAATCCACTTGAGCCAAGAGGATCCTGCTGAGCAGGAAGAGCAGTGAAGCAAGAAAACGTACATAGTATTTATTACTATATATATCTGAGCTATGCCAAAGGTGACATTTTGAGTGTACTGGGACTTAAAAAGAGCATGGCTATTTGCTTGCTTTGTTGTGTATTCCCAGAGTGACCAGCTTCCTAGTGCAAGGGAAACAAGGGTGGGGATAAAACTAAGGCAAGGCCACTAGACTGCTTAGGCCACAAGGTCTGATTTTTCTTGACAGAGCAAGAGAGACATGTTCTCTTTGTAGGATATATCTGTGGTCACAGAGGCTAAAACCAGTCCTGAGGCATAAGCAGATTCCTCCCACAAGTCTGATATCGTGGGATTCAGGAGAATCAATCTAATGAACATTCACAGTGGGAGCTTTGTCATAAAAAATGACATCAATCTTTGGATACAGATGTGATGGCAATCAACTAGAAGTTACATATTATCATTACATCTATGTCTCACTGAAAGACAAGTCTAGATGAATTTGATATTCAGAACTAAATGCTATCTTAAAAACAGAAGGTTCAAGGAGGAGCCAAAACGGATTGAGAGAAGGGAAAGAGTGTGCTACCATAAGAAGTTGGAGAATTTCAGTTTACGTAGTTCTTCAAACAGGAAATTAAGAAATGTTAGATTACACCCCATAGGTACCTGGTTTATGAGGAAACATGACTGCTTTTTGATGACCTCACTTTATTGACCCAGGAAGTAAATTAGACTACCAAAGAAAGAATGTGACTATCAGATATGAAATCAAAATATATACAATATAGCTAGTCTTTTAAAATGCTTCTGGTTTTACCAGATAAGGAATTTGGATTCTGGCAATACCAGGAGCAGACAAGTGAAAGTCATATTGAAGGATTACATTGCAGTTTTACTTTCGGGTAGAACAAAGTTTTCAGCATCTGAGAGATCAAACAAGTGCAGTGAAATGACAAAGTGTTACCATGGGTGCAGAAAATTTTTGTACGTTTTATACTGGAAGACAGTACAGAAAATTGAATTCAAGCTAAGTTGAAGAAAACAGTGTAACAAATCAGTCAGTTGTTTTACATTCTGATGGAGTGCAAGAGATGCTGCACATTGGATCATGTGACAAGAGGGATTCACAGGTCAGACTGCGTGATAGAGGGGTTCCCACAGGTCAGGTCGCATGGTAGGAAACATGAATCATGACGTGGCGTAAGCCCAGGTTCTCTCTGGAGACTGCATTCTCTCATAGGTGCTACACAGATGCACCTCCAGGCATTAAATTCAATTTCTCCATAGGTCAATCTACTATGTCTGGAGTGGGAGAGAAATTGTAACTGAACTGGAGAAGTATTACCTGCAAACCCTGAAGTTGGGCAGTATGAGAGAAACACAAATGTGTGCATTGTGTGTAAAGCTGAAATTTGACAGCTCTGAAAATAGGTTTCTGTAGGCATTGGCAAAAAAAAGGGATCTTGTTTTACCCTCTGTTTTGCCAGTATATACTACCAAATAGATTTGGTAATTACAGGGAACTGCCCCTTTTTTGCTCATTAACAATGGTGCAGGTCAGAGAAAATCTACCCAAAAATATGAAAGTTTACATTATAGAGGTAAGTAGAGACTTAGGCTAGTTTAAATTATCTTAATTCTTGCTCCAGATTTGTTATGCTGAGAAGGTTTTGTATGTTTTCATGCACTGAGACTGTGGTTCTGTTTGGAGCACTGCTTCCAAGAAACCTTGGCCATCCTGCTGGATTTCCTCTTCCTATAGATGTGACCAAGCAACTCTGTCATTTTATGGAATGCTGGATCATAAAGTAGTTTTCACAGAGACTTGGAGTATCAGACCTGTGCAGTACTGATTCAGAAATGAAGGAATAATTATCAGTAGTTCAAACAAAGCTTAAAATATATTTTTAGCATTTACATACACCTGGAACTTTATGGTTCATAGCTCCTGGATTGTGGTGACCTTTCTATAAGGAAAAAGATTTTTCTTTAGTGGAAAGCTTGTAGTTTAAATGAGGAATGACCATGAGGAATTCTTAACATTTTCTTTTCCCACCCTCTACTGGGAAAAAGAAAAGGCATCTTGTTACAGCAGCAATTGAAATAGAAGGTAAAATATTTTTATAACAGAGTCTTTCTCTACTTGAAAAAAAATAGCTTATAAAGAAAGTGATACAGAATTGTCCTCTTCTGTATTTAGTCAAATACCTAAATTTCTTATAGGGGATTTTGGGAAGAAAACCACCTAAATCAATGGAGAAATTTTTTTGTAGGTAGAGCTTGAAAAACTCTCTGTTATGATTAGGGAGTACAGGAGATGATTGATGATTTTTGAACACTTAAACCGATGATTTTATCTTCAAAAAATATTGAAGAAAATTGCTGGAAAATGAAGGAACATGAGTGTTATTTTGTTCCAGCTCTATCCACCTAAAGTAGGTGTCTGTTTTGAGGCAGATGTCTAAGTCAGTGGAGATAAAACCAATGCAGTCAGTGGAGGCCAGAAAACAAGGCAGCTGGCCAAACCTATGTGACTATTTTGAGATGAGCTGAATATCTCCCCAAACTCCCCTGGTGCTATTGACTAGATCTCCAGTGACTGTCATGGGTGCTTAGTTTCCTACATCTAGATGTGTTATTGAGGAACTAAATCCCACGTGATCAGTGCGCTCAATCTTTGTGTACAGGGACAAGTGCAGATTGACACAACTTCCTTCAGATTCCTGCCTGGATCAGTCAAGCTCCGGTGCAGAAACGTAATGGTGTTTGCAGGCACAGCCCCCAGATAAGGAGCAGGAAACGGTAGCTCATACACAGTGGCACTGCCTTGCGTTCAGCTGCCTTTGAATGCGGACAGAAAAGCAGACGTCTGTCTGCACCCTATTGAAACATACTCATAATGAGCTACCCTCGCCTCGCTATCTAGTAATTCAGCATACCTACAAGATTTTATTGCCAGAGACCACATTACAGATTCAGTGTGCTTACCTCACTGCTTCTCCTAAAGATATAATCCCACAGTATGTGTTACAATGAGACAGGACTTTCAGCTGCTCATTGAATCCTCTGGCTTATAAAAAGGTTCCTATTGTCCCTGCTGTGCCTTGGTTCTGGTGTCAGTCTGCTGCTCAGCTGGTGCTGAAGCAGAGAAAGTAGACATTTCTCTCTTCTAACTATAGGTCTTGATCTTTGTACCACTATCTGATAAAAGGATCTCAGCTGACGTGGGAGCCTCGATAATGGCAGAGGCCCTCAGCTGAAGACCAAAGTTCAAGAATGGAGAATTCAAGCAAAAGGAGTATTTTCTCTTCACCTCTCCTCCTCCATTTGACAGTGCCAATATGAACTGAGCAGAAATTGCAAATGTCTGAAAGGTGGTTATAAAATCCTCTCTGTTACGTCTCGTTTAAATTGCACAGTAAACATGCACACACATACATACATCCGCACTCCTTAGACCTGTCCTGTCCTGGACTTCTGGGTACCCTGAATTGATACGATTGTTCATTGTATGCAACAACATCTGCTGTGCCTGTGAACACGTGCAGCATACTTAGTCATTAATACCCTGGGTGACTGACTGAACTTCCAGCTGCCTTCAGCCAGAATGCTGCAGAAAAGCATTTGACAAATTTTTAGAGGAGCTCCTCAGGTGGAAATTTCAGACAGTCCCAGAGATTCCTCCAGGCAACTCGTGCTCTGTCTAACCCAACTGTTATGCATAACCTGTGTGTTTCAACATATGCTTCAACTACCAGCCTGAGTGAAGAATCAGCCCATCCCAGAGACCCCTCTAGACAGGTCTTTGCGCAGAGTTTACCAAACTGTATGTAGGTAAGGTACTTGTAAACAATCCAAAGAAATTGTACCTACAGCTGCAGAAATTATCACATGGCAGTGAGTCTTTTGTACATAGATAATCAATAGCAAACAAATCATATATATGCTGAAGTGCTTATGTAAGACCATGGATCAGCTGAATTATGAAAATTACTAGAGTGGCCCTTCAGGGTGTCTCACCAGATCCAGCTGAAGATATTCAAAGGATTCTTCAAGGGAGACTCCTGTTATTGTCTGGACAGTGACAGACCATTCTGCTTAGGAGAGCTGATCTCCCGAGCAAATGGCAAAGATCCCAATAAATTAATCTTTTTTAACAACAACAACAAGAAAATATCGTGGTTATCTGCATGAAAAAACCCTTTGCCGACACCAAGAAAAAAAGCTTTCTACACTACAAGAAATATATAAGATATGTGTAACCAAAACGAGATTCACCTGTGTAGACAAGGCTTTGCTGAAGGCTGACTACTGCCTTCCCTTATGAAGGATTTAAATAATTCAGATAGATTACTTGTACTGGCTTACTGTGGAAGCCTTAATTTCCTCCTGAAATAAGTGTTTGTTTTAGAATTAATTTATTTTGACTGACGTTAACAAAGTCCATTTGTAAACTTATACATCTTGAAGTGTTTAAATTTTGTTATGTCTTCTCAAGAACCTTCTGCTATGAAATAATTAGGAAGAACAGAGAAAAAAAAATGTGACAAAACTAGTTGCATTTATAGTTAAAAGGTGCCATTTCTTGTTCTGAGATTTGGCATTTATATGTTTTAAGAGTCAACAGTTATGTGGAAAAACAGTAGCTTTTGTGCCAATTTTTACTTGAATGAATTGAGATACATGCCAGAAGACAGGACACTTTATGAATGTATCTTTTTATATGCTACAGCATGTGTCTTGGAAATTTTACAAAAATTATGCCATCTGGTTATCCATTTGCTCATTATCAGCCATACAGTGAGGGGAAGAGAGTGTAGTTTATTCAGCCTCACTAGATTCAAACTAAATCAAAAGTACAGTTCATTTGATCTAGTATAGTAAGATATGTCTGCTGGGATTGATTAAAGTAAAAATACCAAGTGCCACATTCCTAGAGTGTATTTCATCATCAAAGATGTTTCATTTAGTTCTTTGAATATAACATGAAGATAACAGATAAAGCCATTGTGTCATGCTAAATCCTTCAGACCAATATTTATAAAAACTTATACCAGTGAAACAAATAAAAATGCCTGTAAATTAACTTACGTACATAATAAATCCAGTACGCTGGAGTGCCTAACATGGTCTGACATATTCAGGAATTTTTATTTTAAGTCACTACTGAAAGAGTGTTCATAATGCTAAAGATACAGAAAGTTTTCAATATTTTTTCTATTAATATCATAAAGCAATTACACCACCTGTTATCCATGACTGAAGGAGTATTTGTTGGAAAAATTATAGATTAATTACCCAGCAGATAGAGATTTCTGTGACCCTGAAAATGAAGTAGCCACAGCATAACCACTGAAGACCTGATCCATGTCTATCTTTGACATATGAAAATGTTTTATTTTGTTTCAAATGTCAAATGTCAAATTCTTAAAACTGAAATCCTTTCTTCATATGAACAGCTTTTCAGAACTAGGAGTTTCTGAAGTACTTAGGCTTTTAAAATCCTAATGAAGTAGTTCTCAAATTTACCTTTGGCAAAAATGTGTTAGTTAGGATGATATTCGCCTCACAAACATTTAGCCACCCAAAAGCTGGTGTTGCAACTCAGCTAGTTAAAGTTAAATTTAAAAATCAAGCAAACAAACAAACAAACAATAACCCCTGCATAATAGAAATGAGAATGGTTATTTTGGGTCACTTGAAAATTTTGACCTAAAATTAATTATTTGGGGTCTCCTGATTAAAATCAAATGTATAAACTATAGTTGTGGCAATGTTATTTACCTCCTTCTACTTTTAGCACTGCAGGGAGTACATCCATTTGGAATATCGATGGCTAAGGGTCAAATTTCTCTTCTGCTTAATTTAGAGAGAAGATAAGAAATTCCTGGAGGCGCTTCTTTCATCCAGCTACAAAATGAGTTTCTATAGGTTGGACTCTAGGTTATAATTCAAGAGTACCTTTGCATTACTTTTTTTTCCTATTTGGCTAATTATCATTTTCTTATTCATTGTGAAGTGTGTTGAAACCCCTTTTTTACAGGAAATGGGAAAAAAGAGAATGTGCCTCAGGCCCTAAAAAGCAGAACTACGTGACAAAATTTGTGGCAAACTGCAAATGTGTGAGGCTAAATATCTGCTTACCATCTACTGCCTATTTCTTGCATCTGTTTTAGTCCAGGCTGTACCTTGTGACCACCACCATGATGTCTGTACAACAAAGGAAATGGCGATTAATTATTTTGCACTCAACAAATCAAATAATTTTCAGGATTACATGAATCTCTACATGTGGATATTGTTGTACGCTGGTGTTTATGTAACCACTTGAGGAGAAAAATGAAAAAGAAATGTTTCAAATTTTGGACAGGAAGTACTTACTGATTTTGTCAGTGGTCTAGCACAAGGACATTTAGAAACAGATGCTTCTTGATTATATTCATTTCCCATTTTCTATGCAAAAGCATAAGATTTTATTTTCATATCATACCATGAATGTTAGCCATTAGCCATATTCACAATTATTTTAAAATATGAAAACACTGAAAAATAATTTTAAGGAGGTGCCCTTAAAAGAATATAAGAAATTTGTTAATTATGCCTGCCATTGATTACATGTGAAATTAGTGAAACCCTGACCTACCACAAATCTTGTCTCACAGTTTATAAAGATTCCACTTTGTTTCCTGCCAATATCTGCTTACCAGTGAGCTAACACAGATTGCATGTTTGTACCAACCGTACTTACGATTTGATTTACATGAAGTTTTCATCAAATCCTATTCTCAGATTAGTCTTTGCTCTTCATGGTGTTCTGCTACTTCAGTATGAAAATATTATCTTTGAATTCATTGGTCTTCAGAGATCAAGCCTTTCTCTCCCCCCCCGCCCCCCTTCTCCAAATGAAAATAAATTCAAGTGATACTGATTTGTCTCTGTGTCAGTGGCTGAGGAAGGGAATGAAAAATCAACTTGCTGCCTCTTTAATCTATTTAAGAAACAGAAGAAATATCCTTATCAATGCTCTTATCAATGTATCTCTATAAGAAGAATTCAGCAGAACAGTTTCTCATGGAGAAGTATGTTTTTACATTTTAAAGACGAGGTAATAAAATGATACATCTTTTGTTTTTCATAATGTCTCTCAAAACTTGTAAAAATATTTTAATCTAAAATGAACCAACTAACTCCAAACAAAGCAGCAAACAAAATTGCCCACAAGAGATGAAACTGTTCAAGGTTATTGTAAAATATGCATTTTGCTTTTGCTATTCTTTATTTAACTTGCCATTCATATGAGCAGAGCATTGATCCTGTTTTTGTGAGGTTGACTTGCCGTACTATGTCAGACACTGCCTTACATGTGCTGGTCCAGTACTGCCTGCTGTATCTTAGGCTAGTGAGTTCTGTTGTCTGACATAAAATGGTTTGTATTTTGGTTTTCATTATGTAGCTGGGATTCTTTGTGAGAGATGGCCTAGAAAGGGACAAAACAAACACACACTGTTGTGTTGTAACTACTTGTTAATGCTGTACGAGGATAGGTACATCATGTTCCAAAGGGACACAGAGCTGAAGACTATCACCTGAAAGACAAAGCAGTGCCAGATGTTGAAGACAGCTGATAAAGGCACCCTGGTTAACGCAGAACTAACCTTGAAAACTCTTCAGTTACCTGTACTATCATATGTTGGTATTAAATAACCTGAAGATGCCATCCAGAAGCCAAATCTCCATCCATTAACTGGGCAGCAGCAGCAGTCTTACACATATGGATGCTGGCAGTGCTGTTGGAGGCCCTACTTACTTCTAGCACCTGGTACTTCTTGCTCTGCCAACAGCAGCAGCTACTATAATGCTTGCTCCCATACTTTGTGCTGAACTGCCCTTGTAAAGAGCCTTTCCCCCTTCCTCCCAAATACAGGTGGCTGTACAGCTCCCAGTAAATTAATCCTCCTTGACATACGGCAGAAAAATCATGTGTGAGCGGGGCTGCTCGGTTTTCTGCTTACCTCAGGCAGCTCAATAGTGAGGCTTTTCTGGTCTCTTCTTGCATCAGAGGGGTCTCACTGACTTCAGTATCAATACAGAGGTTCTCTTTTGCCTCTCATTCATGTAGGAGAAGGAAAGGATTCAGCCCACTGAGAAACACCATGAGTAAGTTACCCCACTGTAGCTCCAAAACTTCTTATGATTGTAGAAAAAAATTTCACAGAATTCTCCGCAGCCTGAATTATAAAATTTTTATTCCGATCAAAGGATATTCACTGACAAAAGAGTCACTAAGATTATTTAAAATTTATCCTGAGATACTTTAATGTAACTTTTTAGCAAGACAGAAATCTATAAATGTGATAAACATCTAAAAATATTATATATTTGAATACTGTTTCTGTTTTGCTATGTGCACGTCAACTCCATATAACCAAATGGTTCTGTGCCAGCACCATGACAGTTAGGATCTGAGGATGTGGTGGTAAAGCACAAATAAATAAATAACAGAGGCTAAAATGTTTTCGTCTAAACTCTGGGACATTTTAAAATTATAATCAGAAACAACAAGGTGCATATCTGGCTATGCAATTCCTCTTCTTGATTCCCAAATTGAAATCATATTAGGTGCGTTGTCTAACATGGCAAATATCTTGTCACCTCTTAATGCCTTTCATTTACGTAGGTAGATTTTCGGGATGAAGACTTTGTACATCACTAATGTAATGTACTTGAAGTCAAATAAAAGACAATCAGAAATGAAAAGGAAATAATAATTTTACAAACAGCTCTTCAAGAAACACTTTTTTCCCCCTTTTTCAGCACTCATTTAGTTCTAAATATTCCTCTGTATTGCCTTGTGGTCTCTGTAGCAAAATAACATAAACTGCATTGGGCTATTTTTAAAATCCACATTTTAAATTTCATTTGCACAGTTCTGTCATTGCTCTTCACATGGCCATATTTTTATCAAGAAATCAATCTGTACGAAGTTGAATCCTGAAATAACAGGAGATGTTACACCTGACTTCTGTGGGATCACAGACTTGACGGAACAAAGCCTCACTCCATTGGCTAAGCTAACATCCATACCTGAGTTGGAATGGGAAGAAAGCTGGCTGCTAATGGATGAAAAAAATGTGGCAAAACCAGCCAAGGGGGCCTTTCTTTCAATCCCAGTCCAGTCTTCTCAGGACTACCCTATGCTCAGATCTTAATGGCACACTTCCTTGTTTTGGGAGCCATTAAAAACTCATTTTCTATAGCAGAGGATGAACCAGGTGCAAATGCTCCATTAATATAACTAGACACAGCGCTGTTGACTGTGTTGTATTGGGACCAGAAATGCCAGTAAGATCTATTGCTAAATAGCTATATAATAGCTAAATGGCTTCCGTATACATAATAGGTGAGTTTCTTGAAGATCAATGTCCAGAAAAGATGATAGCATGTCCAAAGGTTAAACAAAACAAGAAAGAAAAAGTACAAAAGACATTTTATTAAATGAACAAGCAAAGAAAACCAATTTTTTAAAAACACCACAGCAAAAGACTGGGACTGCTAAAATTTGGACATTATGTCTGTGTAACAGCATAAATTCTAAGCAGATACTATGCAGCTTAAAGTGAGAAAATTGTCAGTGACAGTAAAAAGCAGACTTCCACGCATATGTAATAGGAAGCTGCCTTAAGAGTTATAATAAACAGGCATGGCAATGATCCACACGATAGTCGTCGTATAAATGTTTGTCTCACAACACTCCTCATTAACGAAGCCTCTTCATCCACAATAAAAAGTGTAAGAGAACTTACTAGTACTGAGTATACCACCATTCTGCTATTTTAGTATCAGAGCTGATAAAGCAGTCTAATACAGAAAAGAAAAAGAAAGCTGTCAAAAGAATATTTCTGGCTTTTACCAGATGGTGCACACATTGCATGTTTAGTGAACTGAATTTAAATAAAGACTTAGAAAAGAATATCTTTCTAACTACCTGTAGGCTGCAGAATTCTTAAGCATATTTGATTTAATATTAATATAGTGTGTTTTACCAGATGATTTATTTGATGTAGTAAGTAATTTATTTGATCCGGTATCTCCCACATAATACATGACATACCTGCTGTGACAGACAATATATCTAATTTGGTAAAGGCAAAAGTTTAATTCAACAGCTTCTTTGCTCTTCTGGATCTCTGGAATAAAGATATATTTTATTAGATTACTGCGTATTAATTTCAGTTTAAACTATTTCAAGTCCAGTATTACGTGCATTAAGAAAAAGTAAACCTAGCTCAAGAGTGAAGAGAAAAAAACAGAACATAACAGCTTTGCAAATGTGCTTGCATACAAACCACTTGACTTCAATATGCTACTCTTGATAAGTGATATTTGTAATTAGCAATATTTCAACAGCTGCTAGTATTCATGAAAATATCAGTAATTTTTTAAGCATCATGAATTCATATTAGCATTCTGTTATTACTCATTAGTTAAAAATAATGTCATGTAGCTGAAGAACAGAAACATTATCATGTATCCATTCACATGCACTGAATTGTCAAAGATATTTGCAATTTACCTGTAATCTAAAAATTGGCATCCAAACTGTTTGATGCATAATTAAGAGATAACTGATACATTTGTAGACATCAGGAATAATGTCAGAAGACAGACATAAAATGTTCTGGCTGATAATGCTGTTCAGTGAGATTTTGTCAATATATGCTAGGTCTTTGCTGCATTACTTTAAGTGATATACACATTGAAAGCAAAGTTGAATGAAATGGAAAATTTTGAAAGAATTCCTAATCTTTAAATTATATTTCTTTCTGATTTACAAAGAAAAGTTTGCAGAACAGAATTTTTGAAAAATTTGAGATAGGAAAGTTGTTTTCAAACAACATGAATTCAGAGCATCAAAAGCTTTCAAGGCCATGGAATAGGGAGTCTGGGGAAACTCTTAAGTGGAATTGGAAAGTTCAATTTTGATAAATCACATTTTTCTTTAATGGGGTAGCAAAAATAAAGCCTTAACTGACTTTTTTTTTAAATGAGCTCTACTTCAGACTTTGTGTATTGGCCTGAAATATGTTAATAATTCCTGCATGTGTGAGAAAATTGCAGCTCAGATTTTTCCCAATCACAATTTCTCCATCAGTAACAGCAGTACAGTGGTTCAAATGTGTAGCATCAAATCCTCTCTATGTATAACTCTAAAAAGCATTGCCCTATGAATTTGGAATTAAGTGGAATGAAGGCTGTCAGATCGATAAACTCATTCCACCTCCACAATTGGATACATGACATTTCCTGTATTTTACTTGTGGAACCAGCACATTCAAACTCTCCAGTGTCTGTGAATTTATTCCTTCAACTCGATAACATTAAAAGAGATGTATGTGGAAGTCCTAAGCTTCAGTCTCCATTGATCAGGGCTTACAGCTGAACTACACTAAGAGGAGCGGGTTTATTGAGAAGCAATTGTTATTCCATCATAGTTGTACCTGCAGCTGTTGCACCTAGTCTTTACGCCTAGAGTCACCATTGAATAATGTACATGCAGAAGCAAAAGACTCAAATCCCCCCCATAGGTTCTCTCAAAACAGAATAAGATTTTATTCACAATAAACCAGGTGTAATTTATAAGTCAGGGAAATTGTATTAACTTTACAATAAGTAAACAATGCTAGCAATCTACTCAGAAGTTAGGATCTCTCCTGCTGAAGTTGTGCCAAATTAAAAAGCATGTGAGTATGTAATTGTTCAGTGCATCCTATCGCACTTTGCAAAGGGCACTGTTCTGCTACCTAATGACATGTGCATAGGTAGAAGAATTGGTGTTGTTACATTGTTTCTCCATATATGCCAGTCTGACAGTGCTTTGTACTTCTATACAAATATTTAAAAATATGAAATATAATAAATTTTATATATATGTTGTTATATATATATAAATTATATAAAATTTAGATCTTTCTCAGTGCTTGTTGGGCAAGGCCTTTTAATCCCCATTTTGGACACAAGCAACTAAATTCTTCTAAAACTCCTCTTTATGCTTCTTTATTCTTTTTGGGGGCCACGCCATTAGGTCTTGTGAAAGAAGGTGATGCAATCATATAACAGCGTGTTCTGGATAATTTAAATATAACTGTAGGAGTGATTCTTTAAAACCACTTAAAAGACTAGAAAGCCTCATGTATAAAGTCTTTTGGAAAATGGTGCTTTCTGCAGGTCAGTGGATTAACCCGTCAACTTGCAGTTTCCATCTCATGTAATAATACATATTTTTCATGCAATCCTTAATCGCAGTCAAATCCGCCCAGGTACAGAATCCAGCTAATACTGAAAAAGCACGCCAGCAGCTCTGTCACAGCCTACTGAGTAGGCATATAACTACTTGCCTTCTTTATAATGATTGTTTGTTCACTAAAAATTCATAAAAACCACCTCCAAATATACTTTTCATTAAACTACAGGAACTGTGTAGAAAGGTCTGCATTTATTATGAAAGTGGCTTCAGTAGTGTCTCAAGACTCCTGTTGTCAGAAAGTCTGTTGCAAAAGGGCTACTTTTTCTTTGCTAGGGAGACTGATCAACTGTTAATGGTTCTCAGATTATCTTTTTATAGTATTTATGGGAGTTCAAGAGAAATTGATATCTTTATTCTGCCTGCTTGATGTAGACTAATGATGAAACTAGATATGTGAGGAATCTAGAGAGAGTGAGCAACAGTTTTATACTACTTTAGAAAATATTACTTTTTGGATTCCTAGACCATGTATTTTTTCTAAACTTCAGCAAAATCAAAGAAACAATTAAATGATATCTTCCTATTGTTCTGACAATATTAACCTCACTCACAAGTATACAAATGCACTTGGCATATTCATTGTGTACTAAAACTTAGCACAGGTGAATAGCTAATAATCTGAGATTGTATTGGAGGCTAAGTTGCTAGCATGCCTGGTTAAGGTAAGAGGAAAGCTGAAATGCTCCAGCTCTCATACAAGATCTCCAGATGATACTCTTAAAACATCCGGCTTTTAAATGATAATTTTCAAGATTTTGGAAGACTAATGAATGCTTTAAATGTTTGAGCAATGCCTGGCTGAGAATTTATGTTACTGAATGTCCCATTGAGTAAGTGAATGTTGTTTATATTTGCTTATATTACTTACAATAAAAGAATTAAAAACCCTTGATTATTTGGAACAGTAAGAAACAAATGCACACATCTTCTCCCTGTGCTTTGTTCCAAAAAACTGACAATCCATTTTTCCTCCTTTCAACTAAAAAGGACTTTCTGCATTCAAAAATCTCTTTACTAACTATTTGCAAATTGGATGTTCCTATGGACTAGTATCAATGAAATAATCCATTTTACTGTGTAATTGTATTTGATAAGTTATACTTCACACAGATTTTTCTGTCCCTCAAGCAGCAACTTGCACCGCAGAGTTGTTTTGCTGAAATCAATGACTGTATTTGTAGCACAAAATAATTCTTAGCACCCGTAAAGCTTGCAAAAGCTGGCGCATAATGACTAATATATTTATTTCTATGTCAATGCCTGTCTAGAATTCATACATTAAAAATTAACCTTTTTAATAATAGATATTCCAATTTGAAAATGAGTGTGCTCTGCGTGCTTACTGCTCCTGAAAAAGACACCTCTCATTTCTTTATCTTTGTATTTTATGTGCTGCAGTCTTCTGATGTGGTCTAAGAATTATTTTTTCCCTACTGAGAGACAGAGACCGCGGCCTCTAGCTATATAAACTTTTACATTAGTGATGTTAATATTCTGCTACCAGTGCAACTAAGAGAGGATATGCTTTCATTGACATTTCCCTTTGAAGTGAAATCCTAAAGCTTTAATTTTTATTAATGCAAATCCCTGCTAAAAAATACCTTATCCCTCGTCACATATGAGGCAATATAAGATCTAAAGGCATCTTTGCTTTCAGACTTCAGTATAAAACAGCTGCTGCCTGCAGTCATACAACCTCAGGCTCTGATAATGTCAGCTTTTATAACACAGAGTAGGCAGGCACAAATTGCTATTTGAAAAGGAGACTTCCAAATAAAATCCTAAACTTCTGCAAGATGGTGAAAGAATGACGGAGTGCTTTACAGAACCTGAACCTGCAAAGCACTTAAAAGACAGGAAAACCTCACAAAAAATGTATGATGGCTGTGATACTGCAAGGTTCACAGAAGGAAATAAGGAAATGGTGCTTTCCAAATTAATGCATTCCTTACAAAGTCATAATTACGTCAGAAAGTTGTGATGTCTCCTGTCTATTCTGTACTGCTATAAAATAAATGAAGTCCTTATGATTTTTGTATGATTACAATAAGAACAAAGGTCAAAGACCAACAGCTAAATTATCATTATCTAAAGAAGTAGTACAGTTGACAAAAGTAGCATTTTGGAGAATGGGGTACAGAATGCACTTAGTACCAGACTCTGGCTGCAATTCTATTTGAGCTGGTCATGCTATAATGTAAGTATGTAATTGTTCAGTGCATCCTATCACACTTTGCAAAGGGCACTGTTCTGCTACCTAATGACATGTGCATAGGTATAAGAACTGGTGTTGTCACATTGTTTCTCCACATATGGCAGTCTAACGGTGCTTTATACTTCTATACAAATATTTAAAAATATGAAATATATCTATAAAACAGTAATGGCAGGTTGAATTTTAGCCTCTAGAAGTTAAGTGTTCTTACAGCGTTATTATATCGGCTGAATTCTGCAATGACTTCTCAGCTGATGTAGACCAGATCAACCCACAAATGTCCGATCACCCTAAAAGGTGATTACACAGGGCTGGTGACAACTCAGTAGCACTCAGAAGCTTCTTTGTTAGTCACAACCATGTACCTTATCAGTCAGCTTCAAATATGGGCAGACCAAACTCTTTCCTGATTATAAAGAGCAAAATAGACACACCAGTATTTATCCTTCCAAATGATTTTTTCCTCTAGCATCACGGGTACCAACAGTGTACTGGGAGCAGCAAAAACTTGTTTGTGCACATTATGCCTGCAAAGAATCAGCCACATTCAGGCCCTCCAAGAGGGCTCAATTTGTCTCTGACAGAATAACCGCATTGTATTGTCAACCGTTGCACACGTACGCGTGTTGTGTGTTCAACTGAGCTACGTGAAGAAGAGAGCAACGTGGTTTTTATTCTCTCATGTGTGCTTAGAAGGATGTTTTCCAGTAATTTATAGCTTTCCCACAGATATTAAAGCATTTAATTCCTCTGTGTTACCCTTGCATACAATACTTCACAAATGGAAACTTGACTCTTACAGTCTCTGGGAGAAGCAAGCTATTTTTGAGGTACTTGCTTATGATCTAGTGGGTGGAAACACACCATTCAATATTTCTTTTGTAGGACGTACAATGCATGCTAAAATTATCTTTGAAGGAATTGTAATAAATTCAGAATTTTGACAGTAACAGAAACACTCATATGACATAGTACATACTATTTCTATGTTACTGTTGTCTTTTTTTCCTTTTTTTACATATAAATGAAATATGACTTTTGAACAGTATGGGCTTGATTTGTTTCTTCTTAAAATAATTGGAGTTTTTACTTTGATTTTAGTTAATGTTGGATCAGGAAGGATGGATTGAATCCTGATGTTTTCTTCAAGAAAACAAAACAAAATAAAACAAAACCAACTTGATGTACCTTATTGGCAGACACAGATATGAAATTTAACAAAAGAAAACAGAGATGTAGCAAAGGGTGGTCAGTAAGCATTTCCTGGATAAGAGAGACATGATATGTAAGAAAAAGAAAACATCACCAGCCACAAGTGTTCAACCATTTCTGTCAGTGAAGACATTCAGACACTTGTGATGATCGCTGACTTGAATATTTCTGCCTTTGCATATTGTCCCAGACCTTTATGAGACTACCTTTCTGCAGTGTCAGCTACAAAAATATGCCATAATGATCCTATTTACAAATTAATCTGCCTCCAGTAAAATCAGGGTGATTAACAATAGTAATCTCCGTTTCTTCATAAATCAAAAAAAAAAAAAAATCACACACACTTAAATGTTAAGAGGTTTAGTCAAACTTGTTCAAAGAACAAATATGAATGTCACAGCAGATTTATACTAAACACAGTGAATAGAAAAGACTTTCCCTTCTTGTTTTAACAGTTATTTTATGCTGTAGCACTTATCTTGCCACTTCAGTTCCTATCTTGCTAACACGCTGCCTAGCTCTAAGTGCACAGATGTATAGCTATGCCTTAAAGACCTGTATCATCGCAAACAGTTTCAAATATGGTTTTAAGAAAGGCATTTGACCTTAACACACTTTGCCAATATCATCCGTATTGCAGAGGCTGAAGGCGAAGACTAACTAACCTTCGAGTAACACATGCTGTTCTCACTGCTGGCGATTTGTTACAGCACTGGCTGGATGAACAGTAAATTTCAGAAGAAAGTCCTGTTGAAGAGCTGGGTATATTTAGTATGCTACTGGGAGCTCTGTCCAAATGATACATTGAGTCATTGGAACAAGCATTACAGAAGCTGATTTAGTGGTAAATACAAGTTAACAGTGCAAATATTCCCTAGCAAGATAGAGAGTTACTTTCTACATTTTTTTTCTAAGATGACTTTGCAACCCCTGCCTGTAGTCCAGAGTCCTAAGCATCTTAGCATGACATACATGTTATGCGTGTCAAAAGCTTTAGCCAGGAAAATGCTTGTTGAAATGGCTGCATTATCTGCAGTGGATAGCAATCTATTCCCTGGTAAAATAAGCGCCACTCACATATATGCAGAAAAGCTTTAAGAGAGCAGGAACTTTAACAAAGTCAACTAAATTTAAACATACACTCTGCTGACATCTGAACTTTGAAATTCTGAAAGATACTGACTGTTGTTTTATTACTAATTAATATATTTTCCATTTTATTCATTTAAATGAAAATAACTTCTGTGGGAACAGCCACCACCAGAGAAATGCGTTCGTTTTCATTTAAATTCCATGCTGGGAATATAGGTCTGTAAAGGAACTGGGACAGACTTTCAAAGATATTTAGGTAACTACTGATGCAAGTTAGATATCAGGTAGGCTACCAATATACCTAGCCAATACAGAAACTTTCAGAAATTCCTTTGCATGCCAGTCTGCTTCACTGGGCAATGTAAATGTATTTTAAAATATTACTAATGGGGTTATGAGTGTTGCAAAGCTGTGTATTTTCCACACAAAAGGCCATTTCACCATTCACCCCTTTATGATTCTGTGCTTGATGTTATTGCAGAATTCTAAGCAGAAATTTAAGAATAAAATCATAGTGAATTGGTAAGCCTGCATTACTTCTGTGACATATATTAGATTACCCTGCCTTATTTTGTCTGTTCCTTAGGAATAAGTAAGAAAATGTTTGGGGAGTTTTTGTTTAATTTTTAAAAGAATTAGCTTATTTTCCTTTTCAGAACATTATCTCCGGATTAGATATCAGATATTATTTGTGAATGGAAAATCAGTTCAAATTACGTATTTCACCTTCTTTCTGTATTAAAATTCTTAGTAAATATTTTGGCTGTTTAAACTCACCTTCCTGAAAACCTGCTTGAATTTGAATAATTATAAATTCATTTACTTTTTTTGTTCAGAGAAGATTTTCATAGTGAAAAGAGCACCATAACCAATCAACCACCATCATAACTGACTGAGTTTATAGTGTTACGTACTATCCTTTCATCTCTATCTTAGTCTGTATGCATTTATTTTTCATTTGAATATGTCCCCCGGGCATTTTCTGCTATTTTTCTAAACTCCTTTTTTAGTATAGAAAATACTCCTTCAGCGAGGAAATCCACAGTTTTAAAGGCAAGTTTAAATGCAAAATTAAAGTTTGTTTAGAGACATTGCTGAAAATTACCAGGCCAGCCTTGTCCTTTAAACATCAGTAGTGCATATCAAAAAAAGAACTGAAGAAGTTTACAAAGCAATAAGGTTTATTGTTGAGATTATTTGCCAAATGCTTGACAGAAACAATAAAACCAAACAACTAAACAACTACATCTGACTTAAGTCAAACCTTTGGATAAAATTAATAATTTCCTGGAACTTTCTATAAAAGGAAAGAACTGGAATGTTTTAATGGCATGTTTTCGTGCATTACTGAGGACTTTTTTTTAGTTGATTTGCATCTGATATTTTTTTCCTGTTTGTTCCGTGTTCACATTAACTTTCCAGATCTTACATCTTCTGATGCTACACAATCACAGAACACTTCTCATGTTGCTTTTCAAAAATTTGGTTTATGTCTATTTATGAAGTATGATAGGAAGTTTTATTTTGTTCTAGTTTGGTCCCAGTTTCTAAGTTTTTTAATAACATGGAAAACTAATGACAGTTGTAACAAATACATGTTTGAACTTTTCTAAAATGTCAATTGTTTAGTCAACTGAATGTTTTGGGTTTTTATTGATTTGCCATCAATAATGCAATGCCAGAATCCAGTCCCAAGGCTTTGTGGTAACTCATCAGACCTTATAAAACTTAATGTTGTATAAAAAGCAGTAAAGAACATTCCCATAATATATTGTTTTCTATGGCACCACTAAAAATGTTCCTTCAAAATTACAGTTTTCTGAGGTTAAAAAATACAGTGTTTTGATGTTATTAGAAATGAAAGAATTTTTAACATTTTAACCATGCCTAATATTACATAGTAGTAAGCATTACATCCAAGCAGACACTTCTCCTTTCTTGGATCAGTCAACAGTTTTGTTTGCATTGTATTCTAATACACAGGGGTAACAAACGAAGACTGGTCACACCTCTTAGTACATAACAAAGACTGGTTGTCATTGAAAGCAGCAAGAGGCTAAAGAAGGTGAGAATACATTGGATAGCAAATCTTCAATTGCAATTTTAATTCCCGGTCAGGTGAGAACTCAGATGTGCCTATCTTTAAACAGGCAAAGGAGAGCACTAGTTTCTATAATTGTGTCATAATTTCATTGACACTAATGGAGCTTACCGACTTCCCTTCATGTTTGGTCACATTGATTTCTGAGGTGTGCTCAAATCTTTGCATAGCTAGAAACTTGCACTTTGTTGGTGGGATGTTAAAGGTAAATGCCCTTTAATTGGTCTAAATTAATCATACAGAAGCTATATAGATTTTTCTATCTTTTGTAATTGTACGTAGCGCTTTGAGATGACCTTAAAACTGATAGAATCCCCGTGTAATCACCTGCTTACCGCTGGCATTTAAACAAACACAAAACTCTTCACAAAGCTTTCAACATTCTGTTGATTTCCTTTCAGAAGTGCAATGGGAATAATGAAATACTTTTGTGATTTACATTGTACTTAAACTCTTTCTTCACTGCTAAATGCAAATCCACTTTATAACACATATTCCAGTTGGATATTTAAGGGATTTTGAAAATTCATTCCCTGGAGGTTGAAACTTAGAGCCAGAACTAGATCTGGGTGAAAATATTTAATAAATGCAGGCAAACCCACCATATATAGTGCTTTCAAACAATTACCGATTTTATAAATTTGTTTACATCCAATGATGTGTTCATTTTGATACCTCAGTCAAATAAGAATGAATCTCAAAACCAAAATGGCTCAATTCAATATACTAGAATTAATCTTTTTTGTTTGTTTATTCAGTGAGTCACTGTATTGATGTATCGTTTAATTAAAATGCAGCAACAAAACTATTTCATACTTCATCAAACTGTTTTAACTTTAAAAGACAAACAATGTAAATATTTAATGCATTTTGTTTGCCTACAAACTGAAACAATTTTTAAATAATCCCTTCCCTAAGATATGTTAAATGCTAGCAAATCACAAACCCTATTTCTTGCCCAGTTTTCAGGCTGGAGATGTGACTTGTGCCAAATCTGACTGAAGGCAGTAGAACAGGCAATGACTTCAGGCAGTCAGCATCTATAGTCTATGATATGGCTTTAATATTAGTTAAAATAAAATAAAATTTGGCCTTTCCTGGTTTTTTGGGTTTTTTTTACTCATAGGGGCATATGACTGATTATACTCCCTCACATAAATTAAGGAATGCTACAGAAATGCTTTTTCCAAAAATCAGATTCAGATTTTTTAATCTAGATACTTTTGACCACTTACAGGTTCATTTTCATGTTTTAATTTCTGACAAAACCAAAAGAAGCATTCTAAAAGTTTTTCTCATTGGAACCAGATGTTGTAAAGCAAAAGAACTGCATAGAGAGAAAATGAGTAAAACCGATACTAACAAATGAAGAGCTGTTTCCTGAAATCCAGTGAAAATAACGATGCTAATGTATGGGGAAAAGATAATTTAAAATTATTGGGCAAATATTTGAAATAAAAATGACCAGGCATTTCTGTCCACATATTTGCACCTGCTGCCTTATTTTCATATGTAAATTTCTGATTTTATGATGGTCACTTACAGTATCTGACTTGGCTACCACAGCCCAGAATATGCACAGAAATGTTTATTGGTAGAGTTTCGTCCATTAAACCCAAAGAAGAATATCTTGACCACAAACCTGCTGGTGGACAATCTGAGAATTCTTCACTAACTGATTCTACATGATAGTAATTTCCATATAAAAGGAAGGATATTGCTATTATCTAAATTACTATTTTGTGCATATTCAGTTGTTTCTACAGCCTTGAAAGTACGAGGATGTACTCAGTTTTAACACGTTTTAAAAATTAAATTCATCAGTTGTGATAAGAGCATGACTGGAGATTTGTCACAGACCACTGAAGCACTTAACTGATATTCCACTAACCTTTCTGCTCCATCTGAGCCTGAACAGCCTTCTCACAGCGCAATCAATGAAATGAGTCTTCCCATTCAGAATGACTACTGCAAGAATACAAAGTTCTGAGTCCTGGAAAATAACAAACACTAAAATGTACCAAGTTTTCCCAGATACCTTTGAAGACACTTGTAATATGCCATCATCTGAGATTTCACATTTCTAGCTGGCAGATTGTCTGCTGCAATGAAATATGGAAGAATGAATGCTAAGTAATTCAATAATAATTAATAGCATGCACCAAATAGATTGGTGATGAACTTCAGTGTTTTATTTTTTCTGGTTTAAAAAAAAAAGGAACTGAGAACTGTAGAAAGAATGTTGACAGCTTTTGGGTAGGAATTAATTAGAACATTTTATAGATAGCATGCTCAAAACATTTATAAAAAAGATCTCATTAACTTTTTGATTCTATAAATTTTAAAACTAATTTATATGGCTTCAGTAATGTTTACTTCTCTTCAATTATGTAGGATTTTTCCATGCACATGGTTAGTCAGGCCTCCTTGAGGTCAATGACAAAATTTTGCAGGGTTCAAAGGAAAGAGCATTTGGTCCTTCTATGAAACATAACATGAATAAAATAGAAAAATGAAAAATATGTTTTCATGTCATTTGATAAAGTACTAGGTATGAAACTGAAAATAACACAGGATGAAGATAATTTTTACATACTCCATCAACAACAGGTTTCACAATCAATAGGATCATCTGACACTAGGACTGATATTTTGTGCTGATTCTTCCATACCAGCCTGGGTGATAGGTATAATGTTGTAGTAAGATATGCAGTAAGAACAGTAGAAAAGAGTTTACATAAAAATTATTTCTTGGAAAGTGAAGAGGATAATTTAATTCAGAAAAAATGAGTTACATCTTTCTAGTAATTTTTTTTTCATACTTCATCAAAAGCCAGACCTCTTAAAATTCTGCATGTTTAGGTTTACATCTTTAATGAATGTGCTCACAAACATTTGTAACAACATTAAAGCATCAAGAAAAACAATAAAGCATAAAGAAAAACAATACTGAATATTTGATGTTAAATCGTTAAATAACTTTTTTAAGTTTTTCAAGAATACCTAAAGTATTTTCTAAGTTTAATTCAAAGTCAGTATGACTTTGTTTCTCAATGATTAATCACTTTTAAAAGTGGAGTTTGCATCATTGAAGAATAATTGAATATGTTCTAGAAATGAATCACAACATCTTAAGATGGAAGAGAATCAGCAGATCATTTAGCCCAATTGTTTCCACACAGCTTGATATCTGAATTACTGTGGTAAATTCTTTGTATATTTGTATTTTAGGTTTTTAAAGGGTTAGCCTATTTTCCACTGTCTACCACATACCTTGGTTTCTGACCAGTGTTATCTTACAGTCGTCCCACAGGATCCATGACCTAGTTCGGAGCTTGAAAGAACCCCAACAGACACGGGCAACTCATCAAAACTGGGACAGTTCTTACCTACAGTGTGACAGAAAACGTCTGAGTCACGGGACTTGTGGGGAATGCACAGAGAACAACGATTCATAAGCTGTGAGACCTAACTCATCATCCATGACCGTAAACTGTGCTCAGGGCCTCCAGCATAAGGTAGCTTGTGGCATTTATTTGCACTTCTCAGCTCTGCTCCACTTCTGTTTGCAGAAGCAGCAGCCACAGCTGAGCTCTGTGACCTAAAACAAAGACAGACTAACGCATCTGAAAGTTTGGTACATGTAAGCCAACATTTCCAAAAGGAAAAAAAATTCATCCAATTCCTCACCCTCCTTTCAAACATTTAACATACTTCTAAGTACCAGAAAGACAAATATTAAAAGAGTCGTATTACGAATGTTGGGGTTTTTTCTGATACTTATTCCATGAGTCACAAAGTTCATAAATACCATCTTGATATGTTCTGGTATACTGTTGCAATATTTTCAGTGATGTGACTACTTAGCTTGTCTGCCTTTGCAAAATCACATCTAGATAGTTGCTAAATAGTGTTCACTCTCATCCCCTCTACCTGAAAACCAAAACAAAAGAAACAGAATTTTTATAATATTATTAAAAGAAGTTATTTGGAGAGAGGAGGAAAAGGACACAACCAGGAGAAGTTTTTTGTATGCCTAAAAAGTGAGCTATTGGTCATGTGCTCATGCAAGTGTACCAGCTTTGAGAAGGTATGTATCTTTGTAATGTGGATTCAAGGGATAGGTAGGGACGGCAGGAGATAGGCTTTATGTTTTCCAAGTGAGAACAGCTCTGGCCGTGGATGTGACATTTTATGAACCTCCCCCCATGACCAAGGCCAGCACGAGCTGAAACGTTGCAGTGCAGAGGTAACAGCAAGTCCAGCATGCATTTACCCTACACACCAGCTTATTTTGTTTTCTGTGCATTTTCTGCGATATGGCACCCTGTTGAACATGTATGGGTTTGCAGATGAACATTGCCTTGGCCTTCTAATTCTTTTTACCATTCCTCTTTTATTCCTGGTTTTCATTTTGCTTTAGATTTCTTAAAACAGTTTTTAGTACAAAAGCTCTAGAAAAACAGTAATCTCACCCAAGCCCAGCCCTCTGCAACAGGAGAGAGTTCCCTAAAATTTAACTTCCAATCTTTCCTCTAATGTCAAACTTATGGAACAAGTTTCATTACATCTTTTAGAGCACTATGCTTTATAGATTTTCTTTGAATGTGTAGTCTAATTTTACTTCTGTCACTTGGCGCTTCACTGATGTCACTTCTGTTCTAGCACCTAATTATGCTCTTTTTTCTGATTCTTAAAACAAATCCGTGCTTTCATTTGACATTTACGCCCTCCTAATACATAAACCATTATGATATTTCAGTCTAAATAAGCATTTTGCAAAGCTTTAAATGCATTTTTTCTTAGCATTTCTTAATTTGTCTGCTCTTACAGCACCTTAATTGTTTTTTGGTGTTCTTTAATTTCCCTGTAATTTGCATGAATAGTATTGAATTGCATATATTTCTCTCCATATACTTTGCTGGTCATTCACCTTCACTCCAATAATTTCAGACTAATATCTAGAATTGTAAGGTATAAAGGGAACTTTAAAGGCAAAGAATATTTTTACATGCACTTCTGTAAATATTTTCTCCATGCATCTTATCAGACTTCCAGCCCTCCAATGGGGCAAATAACAAAGTTGGCTGGCCTTGGGTGTTTTAGCAATAAGTATAAGCAAGAGCCGCTCTGCATCCCATTCCTTGGCATCAGCTACAACTAATCCAGGTCTTATCACTCTGAGAGCGAACAGTTTTTGCACAATATGCTGTTAATTTCAAAAAGTTCAGTTACTTAGAAGAGGCTTAGCTGCAAGGTAAAATTACAAAACAGAAAATGGGTCCTGTTTTACCTCAAACCAGGACACCTACTAAGCAGCATGTTTGTACTCTGAAATACCAAGCAACAAAGCTTACTTGTACCTTGGGGACAGTGGGCTTCACCTCCACCATTTATGTTCTGAAAAATCTTTCTTTTTGTTTCATCTTAATAATGACATAGACCTACGTTAGCAATAGGGTGAAGTGCAACAGCTTTAAACTTGTAGAAATTTTTTACAAGTAACAAGTTTCCATATATATATTTTTTTTCAAACACTTAAAAAACTGTAGGTTTGTAGTGTATTTGTGGCCTGCTGAGTAGCCTGCAATGGGTTTTTCACTGAATAATCTCAGTCTTGCAGAAAAAAACTGCTGTAATTGAGGATGAGGATGGAAAGGGGACAATAACAGACAGTTGTAAAGACAACAGGTAGTTATAAAATAGTCCATGAGGTAGTGGCCATTTTATCTGTTTTTCAAAAATTAAGACCTAAATAGTCCTCTGTCCATGGATTTGACTAGGATTAGATTTGTGAGACAAAGAAAGCCCAGGGCAAAACCTAGAGGAGAGCTTGAAATGGAATTTCAAGGGAAATCAAGGGGTCTAAAAACTGCACAGAGGATTTTTAGTGGTGAAAGGCTGGGGTGCCTTGCTTGTGAGTCCATCAAGTGCTTGAGTTAAGGCTGAGAGAAATAAAAGTTTCACAGCAGTTGTCATAAGGGGTCTGGGAAGCACCTTCCCAGGACAGACAAGATGGTTATTCAGGTTCTCCTCTGAGGAATATTTAATCTCTGGAGAGAGCGGGGTCCCTGGCCTGTGGCTCAGCCAAGCTTTATGGCTCGGGCTGAGATGGAGGTCCTGGAGCTACAGTGGGAGGGGGCTGGGAAGAGTATTCCAAAATAATCTAAGGCTTGATGCTCATGTCTTGGGTGAGGGATATCAATCCCAAGTTTGGCTCTTGCCTTGGGGATCAAGCGATCAGTCCCCACCAGAACTTTTACACCCTCATTCATATCTTCCCTTGTGACTCTCTCCCAACATGCAGTGGCCACACAATTAAATGCCAGTAACTGATAATGAGGTACATATTACAGCTTGGTACACCATGTAACAACTTTCCACTTACATGTTTTTTACTCACACTTAAACACATTGCAGACATCTCGTGTTTACGCACCTGCATATGAGCTCTCAGCCCAGATTTTGCTTGAGGTGCTCAAGCTCTCAGATTCAGTCATGTGGCTGACCATGAAAAGGGGCCACAAGGTGACAGTGACAAGGCCCTTTAAAAGGTAATAGCTTTTTTTTTTTTCCTTTTTTTTTCAGTATATAGTGACTGGTTAGTTTCGTCTCATTAGCAGTATCCTGATAACAACCAACTTCTATTCCTTTTGGTCTTTATATTCTATCTCCTTTGTAAGTGCATGTATGCACATGAATGCACACACATCTACTGCCAAAATTTCTGTCAAGATATGGACCAGCTAAGATGCATTAAAATCACAGCTGCCTAGTAGATATTTAATTCTTTCCATACTTAAGATCAGATGCTTTCACTGAGCTGCAACTAAGAAGCATTTTTTTCTTTTGATGGGGGTAAATATAACAGGAATTTTAAGAGAATTAAGTGGTACTCTGTCGTACTAGCAGAGTAGGGTGAAAATTTTTTTTCTTTCTCTGAAACATCAGAAATAACACTCGTGAACTACAAGAAGAGTTTGGTAAATTAATTCTCTGTGTAGTATAACTGGAATTGTAAAAGGTCACAAAACATTTAACTTTTGCACTGACCGGAGATATGCCACTCTCCTACTGTAAAGAAATGTTGTATTATATAGCATAGCTTGTTTTGTTTTGTTTGTTAGTTGTTTGTTTGTTTTTAACAAGCTTAAATATGCTGCACTAAAATTGTCAAAATGAAAAGTTTACCTCTAAAGCAAGCAGAATTTATTCACTCTTTGCTCCTAATCAATACTCAAAGGTGAAAGGGCTTTTTAACACAATGGAAGAAAATTAAAAGCAAACTTAAATCTATCATTCCTGCTAAATCTTGCAATTTATAGGGGCTAATGGATTTATTCTTTTTCTCACTGCATAAAATGCTTCTTTTCAGATCATGGTTACCATTCCTTAATTAAGAATTCACAAAAGTGCCATGTAAATGTACATAATTTATTCCCATCATATTGTAGGTCTGGGAATTTTGCCAGTGAATGAAACATTTTATTCCATAGGAAAAACGAAACAAATACTTCTGTATTTGATATGAGAGATTCATTCCTTAAACTGACATAGTCATAAATCTAAATTAGAGCAAACAGCACAGTCAGGGTAATATCTAATCGGTCTTTCAGCTTGGGATTTCAGAGGCTTGAAATGGTGATTACTTAATAAGGCAAAGAATATTCAAACCTTTAAAGGCAGACATGAATGAGCTTTGTTGTCAACCTACTTTCCTCCTTGGAAAACAGAAGCTGGTGCTGCCACTAATCTCTAGTTCTTTATGTGTACCAGAAGGCAAGTTTGGGGCTTTGATGACTTAAGAGGGTTTTTGTCATGTTAGAGTTGCCAACAGCTGACTTAGTGCACAGCCAGGGAATGAGGCAGACGTACGACCAGATGGAAGAGTAATTTCAGGAGGATTGACCTTACAGGAAAAAGTAAAAAAAAAAAAAAAAAAAGGTGCCTCAATATCTCTGCCTTCTGGCAATATGACCAGAGCATCATATGCCTGTGTCCTTCCAAAAAATGCCATCAAGGTTTCACAATACACTTCAATACTGGTAAGTCCATGTCACGGGCTCTATTCATTTCTACCTGGAGAATGACAGTATGTCCCTCTTCTTTCTTTAACGGTGACAGAAAAAGCAGCCAGAGCATAATCTGGACTGTTGTGTTCTCACGCTTATCCCTTCTTTTGTTTCACATACGCTGTAACAAATTGGCTTTCTGTGCTATACCCCAAGCGTCTAACGTAGAGTCAAACTGAGGACACTGCATAGGAGACACTGACACCACAGTTAGTGGATCATATTTTACAACGATTTTAGTATTTGTAACCCCCCAAATGCTAAAGAAAATCTTGTAGGGACTCTGGAAGCCAAGGAGGTGACAGTCAGTATGAAAATCTGGCTTAAATCTGTTGGAGAAAGAAAACATATCGGAGATCCATTTAAATTCTTCCTGCCCGCTCTAATCCTAAACAAACCCTCCCTCCCCCTGCTGATCTTCCCAGTTTGGGAGAATTTGCCTTTAAAGCTTTCGCTATCATCCCTTTGCATGGTGTCCATGGACATACACTAACAGCATGGTGGGTTTTGTAGCATAAATTAATGCACATCTCACATCACTGAAACATTAAATGAAATCCAGAGACAAAGATGCATTCTTATTTATGCCTTCTGAGCTTAAAAAGACCTCTTTTTTAAAAAAGAGAATAGAGGTGGTATTCCCAAGATGTTTAAAATACATCTTAAAGAAAAGATAACAAAAATGTGGAGAAAGGCATTTTTGCTTCTCAGATTTTGAAAGTTAAAGGCAGACCTTTCAACTTTTTCTCTCTAATCAACATATTCTAATTTAAAGCTAATTCTAAAAAATACTTCTTATAAATATTATTTAGCAGTTTTAAAATTCATAAAAAACATGAAAATATGCTAATCCTTGAGATGAAATTGTAAGAATCCATCATGACAAAGTAAATCAGCTATCTCTGTTCTGAAAAACTGAAGTGTAAGTTATTGCACCCAGGGTTTGCATGCTTCTTGGAAAATGAAATGTACTTTTAAGAAGTTGACTCTCTTAGTAAACTCTGAGCAGAGCAGTGCAGCAACGCCTCTTAGTTATGAGCAGTCAGTGAGAAACTGACACCAAATAAAGCAATGCTTTCCCAAGAACCTCAGGTACTCTGTGATAACTCAGCAGCATACATCTGAAACCAGCGGGAAGCCTACAAGGAAGTTAATCACCTTGAACCTCTTCTAGTTTTACAGCAGAGTTTTTGTTGTGCCGCGGAGTCAATTCTCCTTAAAGGCGAATGGCCAGTCAGGTTATTCTCATCAACAGAGTGGTAATTGCAGCAGAGGCTGCACAGAGAGTGCTGTGAATCAACAGAAATGTGCAGAACTGGTCAATTCTTGCTGTACAGCTGTTTGGCAGTGCTGCCGGTATGGGCTGAGAAAAACAGAGAAATGTTCTGGTTTTAGATTTCAAGGGTGTGTTTTTAAGGCAAAGCAAAATTTATCATGTCCCATATTTTACTAGATTACCTGATTATTTTTTTTTGCATATCATAGAGATACCAATGACATAGCTGACACTTTTTTCCTTGATTTGTTCTTTTGGTTCTGGGCTTGATTAAACTCTATGCATTTTTCATCATAAAAAGCGATAATGCCAACATCCAGTCACCATTTGAAAACTTCAGTTCAAATCGCAATGGATAAGACACCAGGATCTCTTCCGTGTAGCATGGTGGTATTTAAAGTTTATTTTGGCAGTTCCAAAATATTCCAACCAATAGAAATGTCACCCTCTGTTAGACACTGCACAGTATTTAACAGTAATTTTCCAATGAACTTAAATCTAAAGAGAATAATAAAAGAAACAGAAATAGAAAAAAAATAAAGTAGGAAGGAAGTGAGAAAGAAGTAAAAAAACCCAACTCATACATGGCTACTTGGTCTTTTTTATGTTTCTTCTTTCTTTATATCTGTTTCAAATCACTAATCAAACCCAATTCCCTACTAGCAAGCTGGAGGAGGAATTTAATTGTTGCACTCTTTCCTGAACATGTACTGATGGATGAGAATTTAATATGAAATATGTTCAGTTCCCATCTGCCTTGCCTAACACAAAGGAGCTGCTAACAGCTACAACATAGCCTTGCCTGAAGACTGAGATTGCTGCTGAAGGAGTCAAGATCCTGCATGAGGTCAGCATTGAAATCTCATCCACAAATCGGCACATAACTAATGCAGATCCAATGTCAAAGACACTTCCTACAAGGAATTGCACTTTTAACAAGCCATCAGATACAACTTGCTGGTGTTTAAAAACCCGGTCCAGTGTAATGCAACAACACAACCTTAATTTGATGGAGTTAGGGATGTAGGAAACTTCTAAAAATGTAATAAACTTCCTGCTAACTGAAAATGAAAAAAAGCACAACATTGGCAACAGCTGTCACCAAAATAGCAGCAACTTGATAAGGGTCTAATAAAATACACAAATGTAGTAGTCTAATCGTTCAGGAGAATGATTTTGTACTCTGTACTCACTGAATCTAATACAATTTTTCTTCTCATGATAAAAAGAGGAGGCAAAGCTGTGAGAGCACTCAAATGGCACTCCCTACATGAGCACAAATATTTTTTGATATCCAGCTTTTCTTCAGTGGCTGGCAGTTTTGGTCCCAATGGGACGCATTTTTAAATCACTTGATTTTTTTAATAGCCTGAACTTCTACCATTTAAAAATATATTATGAAAAGGACTGTTTAATCACCTAACCTAAAATCAACAGTGGCTTCTGAAAATTTACAATTAAAACAATTACAAAAGATTACAAATAAAAATTACGTTGACTTGATACAAAGACGAAAATACCTATGAAACAAAAATGTAAGGAATCAATTAGACATAATTGGTTTCAATAGGAGTGAACCACACATTCAAACCCCTTTCGTTTCTATTCCAGATTCATTTCAGATTTCATTTCTAATTCAACAAATAAAACATTTAGAAAGTTAAAATAGAAAGTTACACCCATTATCAACCAGCTATAACTATTTATATACCCTCTTCTGACTCCAGCAGATGAACTGAAGTCACTGCAGTAGAATACATACAAGTTATTGTAATCTGAGAAGATTTATAAGTGAGAAATCCCAGAGTTGTAAAGATGCCATGATATCTGTGTCATCTGTTTGTGCACAAAGATTCTGGATGCTGCAATATTAATATGTCTTAGACACCCTTCCTGTCAAAAATTCAGATATGTGTTACTGTCTGGTGAAAAGCCGGTAGAAAGATTGTTTATATTTTCCAATTTAATTGCTTGTAAAACTGAATCAGTATTAATCATACTAGCTGGCAAATAGGTAAGTGAAATCAAGGAAGTCTACTGTAGCAACAGCAATATAGCATTAAATTCATACAGCTGCAAGCTTGACAGCAGTCACTGCATATCTGAAAATCTATTTTACTTCCTCTCATATGCATATGGTTACAGCTTGCTTTTCAAATAAATCTGATCAACATTTTGTGGTATTTGAACATTTTCCCATCTGGTGGATTGTTCATAAAACTCATTTTCCCTGATTTAGTGAGGCTAGGAGCACACCAGACTGAATGGTTTTAGATTTGTTTTTGGAACTTCTGGGTTTTTGCAATCCCTCATATGTCCCATAATATGTTCCTAATTTTACAACAGATTAATTTATGTTTTAAAGCTAATAAGCCAGGTGTCGTGGTGTTTGGCTCTTCTCTGCTGCGTTACGGTATTTTATTGTAAAGGGTCATGCTCACTGTGTGTCTGTGTATTTTATATCAAAAGATGAAATGGATTTTCTTTTTGAGACATTTTACTTCTTTACTACAATGCTCAGTCCTCTAAGATGAGTCTGTCTATCCCAAAAAGTATTAATTAGTCCACATCTAGCTCTTACTTGCATTGCACAAAATACTGCTTGCAACCAATTACTCTAATGGTCCAAACTAAGTAATATCTTTGGAATTAAAATAAGGCATTAGTATTTCCTGTACTGATTTTTACTTCAGCAGACTTATTGTTTAATGAACCCCAAATGCTGCCACAGTGCAGCTATTAAGGCAACATGGGAATATCTTAGCACCACACCTGTGTCATGAACACTACTTTCATCACTAGAAAGCAGGGTAATACAACGTGTAGAAACCAGATATATTCAGTGTTCAGTTCAAACCCTAAATCTGTCCACTAGTTTATGGAAAACAGAGAAAAAAGATGAAACTTACCATCTTGTTATGGGCATATTTGCATGTTACATGTTTCTGCTTCTGATACTTGAATCCAAACCATTTTGGTTAGCCTGTGACTGGTCAGCCTGAGCCGCCAGAACGTATCCCATCATTGCTTTTGACCTCAGCCATTTTCCTTCCAGGAATTTGTATATTTCTGAATTTCTTCTTGTCTTGACATTGCACAAGGCTGACAATACTGCCCATGCTGCCATCCTCCCACATGGCAGCCAGTGATTAGAGCAGATTCAAACAGATATTGAAGTCCCTCACTGGATGGCCTACACCAGGTGCCACCTTCACGTTATTAAAACATCAGTCATGGTAGAGCCCTCATGGTGTGCAGGGAGCTGCTGAACTAAATGAAGCAAAATGAACCTCTCTGTCAAGCCAGTAGAAAACATGCTAAGCTTATTTCAGGAGTTTCCCTTTGCTGCTCAGATATTACTCAGTTCTTCAGTCCAGTTTAAAATGTTTTCCTTATTACATTATGCAGTGTTTAAACCCATTGTCCCATAGCAGTGTTGGTAATGTTTGCTTTAAAAAACCACCATCAGACATTTTCAGCTACTGTACATCAGTTCTGTTTAAAAGATTTTAGCATTTTAATAGGAAGCATCTCCCTCATCTTTTTGGCAAATGTTCTCTTACTTACTGCTTTTCCTCTCTTCAGATCTGTGAATACTGCTGGTTCTCCATATTTTCTCCCAGTATGGATGCTAGTTTGTTCAAGCGGCAGGCCTCAGCAGGTTGGATGTAGAAAGCAGAAGCTTCATAAGATGAGAAAGGCCTTTGAATGCAAGTCTCTTGCTCAATGGAAAACTGCTGTGATTGTTTAGCAGCTGTTGATAAAAAGCATGACTGATATCACCCCATATTTTTAAATGAGAGCAATAATGGCAGCTATGTCCTCTGTTAATCTGAATGTTGTTGGGTTGTGTAAAATGTGGTGTGAACATACAACAGATTGAGCTTCACAGAAAATGCAGCTGGGAGAGAGGCATAACAAGTGGATCACACACAAGCTGCTGTGTCAGACACTCTGTTTCTCAGATCAAGCAACCTAGACATCTACTCCCTAAGAATTATAAGTACCTAGAGAATTAGAAAGATTAAAGTATTGATGTGTACGGATGCTCTGAAGACTAAGCTGTGAGGCAAATTTTGAGGTAGCCTTATGTATCACTTGGACACATGCATGTAAGTAATATTTTAGACATCAGTAGACTTTCTATCTGTCCCCAGATCTGATTTTTGAGGGGATTTGAGCTTCTAGGCAATGTTATTTTGAAAACCCTACTCTATGGTGCCATTCATTTTATTTCATGGCAATTCTGTATTCTGTTTAAGCACCATTTTATTTTTCCAAATTTTAAAAGGGTGGTGATTGTAGGGAGTGTTTAGCTGGAGAACAGCTGAAGGACAGCTACATTTAGATCTTAAATCCTGCTTATGAGGCAAGATAAAGCTTTAAAGATGAGAAATAAATCCAAAAAAAAGGCAATAAAAGGTAATTTAATTAGAGACCTGGCAACAAAAGTATGGTTTTTATAGCATCATCCATTGATAAGTACTCTTTCACCTTTCTGTGCATGGGAGGCTGCCAGTTTTACATCCAAGAATTTCTTGGCATCACTGAGCAAAAAAGTCACACATTTAATATAGAACAAGGCTGAAGGCAGTTTAGCAGGATTAAGTATTAGCACATCAAAACTGCTCGGAGTATATTTCTTCCTTTCATAAAGTAAATTAATGCAGGTAGTCATTAAAGAAACAGGTATATTAAAACAGAATCAAAGCCATGCATCAAACCTCATTGCAAATCTTGGGGAACATACCTTTACAATAATGTATGACTTGACCTTCAGCTCCAAATATCCATTAGACATTTCTAGCTGCCATTCATTCCAAATTAGTAAAGTATACAAAGTGATTTACTCCTGTGAATTGACATGGTCTGGATCATCACCAAAAACACATACCTATCTTATTAAGTACCTAATCCGCTTTCCCTTGATAATGATTCTTTGCACTTACATTGCACTTTATCTTTTCAAAGAGATCCACAAAGTGCTATGCAGTGCTTCCTCTCTAAATAGAAGAAGAAGTTAATTTTCACTTGGAACATACTGTACATACAAATTTGACAGGACAGGAAGCTAGGTTCTAGTAGTGGAAGGTAGCTGTTTCTTAAGATATTTTTTAGAAGTTCCTATAGTATATGACCTAGGAAGTTTGTGTGGGTATTGTGAACTATGTAAACCATTCAAAGCAATTAGTGATAGGTAGATGGCTAGTGAGGAATGAATGCATCCCCTTCACCGCTGTTTGCCTCACTGGGTTGTTTAGAAGGAAACAAGTGTGTATCTCCCACCTTCTTATTCTGGGGAAGGACAGCCTCAAATCCCCAAGTAAATGGCAATATCCAACTTAATTTCGAAGACAGAATCAAGACAGGAGAAAAAATACCTTCCTTTCTTATAATTGCAACCATTATTTGATTCATTTAATAGAGTTTCCTGGAAAGACTAACACAGCAGATAAACAGTATTAGCTATTTATTATTAGTAGTTGTGAGTTCAGGGGCTTAACTTCTTACTAGGACTTTTTTATGGAGAAAACGTTACCTACCTCCCATTTTCCTGAGAACAGCTAAACAAAAAAAAAGATTATATCAAATAAGGTGATACAATTGACTAATCCACCTCTAGCTGATATTCCTTTTCTGCAGATGCAGTACAAATCTCTCCCTGGCTCCAAACCTTAGATTCCTATTGATTTCAATGATTAGAGCTTGTATTTAGCTAGTCTCAGCCCCTGGGCTTCTAGGCCCAGATCTGAGGTGGGACAGCCTGTCAAGTATTAGGGCTTGGTATTTGGTTTCCTGCCTCGAGTCTCAAATTAGGTATTCATTGCCTCCTATCTTTCACACGCCTTTTGGGAATTTATCTGAATTTGTGGATACAGTGAATTTTTTTGGCACACGAGGGATTTTTGACAGCTAAAAACGTAATATCCAGTTCTTCTAAAGGAATTTTGGTTTCACACACAGGTTACTTAGAGATGTAGCATACAGTGTGTGCAATAGCTCTGCAGGATAAAACCAAATACTTAGACCACACAGCCATGTCTCTGCGTTCCCCCATGATGCAGAGACCCTTTTGTTTTAATCAGTACTGCTAGTGATCCTAGGCTCTTCCCCTTTCCAGCCCTCCTTATGACCACACACTCTAACACCCCTCTCTATTATGACCTTTCATTTGCCGTTTTTCCACTCTTCACTCATCTGAAAAACGTCGCTAGCAGATCAATGATGTTTAGAGTGGTCGTACTCACTTTGGACTTGGCCAATAGCTGAGTATGCTGATTACCTCATCCATTGTCAACATTCAGTAAGTACAAAAAACCTTCTCAAAGTTTTTGTGCCCTTTGAAAAGAAATCATATCAAGTATTTTAACAGATACATGTTACATGTCACTCTTATTCTTCAATTTAATGACACTTCAAGGCTTCCAATTTCTGAAAAAGTCAGAGTTATATAACCACTATTTTAATACAACACAAGAGATACCTGTCTTTCTGGTTTAGGGCTCAACCCATAGGAATATAAATCTCAATCCTAATAGCAAAGCAGCCATAAAATGTTCATTGCAGTTTTAAGAAGCAGGACCAAACTGACGTTCTTCTCTGGCCCCCACCCCCAAAAGATACGTGAATGCAGATTTGGTCATTAGCTTCTGATGTACTTTACTGAGGAAATATCAGTTCTTGGTGTAAGAACATAGTAACCATGGAGCAGTTGTACTGGATGAGACCAGGACACCCTCTCCCAATATTTTCTTTCCTGATATGGCTGTGAATGGGTGCCTAGTCAAGAAGACAAGAACATGATGAGCTTTTGTAATACTTTCTCCTAGCATGCTCCCATGCTCCAACCTTGTCTCAGGGACATCCTAAGCCATCTTTGTTATTCTGCAGCTCTTACTGGATTTCTTTTCTGTCAGTTCTTCCAATTTCCCTTTGGATCAACAAAACTTCTAGTGTCTACAGTATCTTTTGACTAGGAGTTCTCCAGTACTACTTGTGAAAGTCATCAGCAGGGAATGAGATGAAGATATCTAATAACTTTGTGAGCAATGTCATCACCACACAAAGTATGTCTGCACCTAGATTTTTCTAGGTATCCCTTAAGCTTGCTTTCATCTTAGCTACATGGTTTACCAAGAGGTGAAACAATTCTGTTAAGAAATTCATCCATTGAGTTCTGAGTGTCCCAAATGGGACAATACACACAATACTGGATTTGACACTCTTATGACTTCACTAGTGTTAGTATACAGACTAACTGGATTAAATTCTCCCTAACTAACTGGATTAAATTCAGTCATGCCTTCTGAATGCTTGCACAATAAATGTTCCCAAAAGGAAAACAAAGCCACCACTGGATGGCAATTGGATCTGGGAAATAATAAAGGGTAGTAGCTGTCCAGAATTATGCAAAGCACAAACTATCATTTTTCCATCCCAGCTTTACAAAATATTATCAAAATGTGATTCAAAATTCAGTTTTCATGGCACATGAGCAAACAACCAGTTTTCTTACAAAATCAATCAATCAATAAGCAAAGCTAATTCTTCTGGGACAGCAGCAAAATCATGAACCAATCCAAGTAATTTCTCTCCCAGGAATGTGAAGGTAACATTTTTCTCCCTCTTTAATGTCCAACTCATATGTAGAAACCACTGTGACTTACCCAGAAATACTGGAGTTTAGCCTTAGGACTTTTTTGTTTAGGGTAGTCAGTATTTAATTATATTTTTCTTAAAGGATACACAAACATTTTCTATACTTTCTATCATTGCTAGCTTTGACTCATGTTCTATATGACTGAGTGATTAAATCTGTTTCAAATGATTTAAGCACAGTTTGTTTCTGTACTAGCTTTCTGAAACGATACCTACATATTTTTGCATCTATATAGTAAATTTTCACTGAAAAGAGTTGTCTCACATTTAGCATTGCATAAAAAAGAGTATTTTTGCTAAACCATAAACTGTTACTGTGTAATCTTTTAATTATATGGCAAAAGTATAAAGCACCAATAAAAGACAGACAACTCATTTTCAAAGAATCAAATAAGGTCTAATGTTCAGTAAAAACAATGCTTTTCAGATAAATATCAATATATTATATTGGTAAAACATTTAAAATATGAGAAGCAAACAAATTCCCAATGTTTAGAATAAGACAGCAGCAGATCAAGCTAAATTCCAGTTCGAGATAATCACTACAAAACAGATTTGCTCAAGATGGTTCAGAACACGAGTGTTTCAATGACTATAGCAAAGGTGTTATTGCTCTGTTTATTTGATGAAGGTGTCAGTCTTGATCAATAAGGACTGTAAGGCTTAGGTAAATACTTGTCAATGAAAATGTCCTTCTGGATGATTATCTCTGTAGAACAAGTACTTCATATCTCCATAGCACAAGAGCAAAAATGTACATCTGTGGAAAGTGCAGGGTGAGAGTAGAAGACATTATCATTAATTACTTCTGAACAGCAGTGGAAGTGCTTCAAGGTTCTTTGCTGCCTGCAGACTTGTTAGTTTCTTCATGCAGTGTGTCACAAGGGAGAGATTTTTGAAGCAATACCAGCACTCAAAAAAAAAAAAAAAAGATATCAATATGATGTATGACTCTAATCTCTGCTTTGCAGATGTTAATGCCCTGTTTTCGACAGTAAGGAAAAAAAAAGATATCAAAACATCTAAAGAAGGCAAAGCGGGTCAGTTCACAGTGCAAAAGCAATAACATTGGTGTTAAAGAAAACTAGTACATAACTTGGGCAGATGGAGTGCTTTGCCTGAAAAAAACCCCAAAAAACTGTTGCAAATCTGAAAATTTCCATACAAATTCAAACCTTCTGAGGCTGATTCATGCTCTCTGGACATGAAGTTTCCACGAATAAAAAAAAACAAAGACAGAATTGCACACAGTCCAAGGGTTGTGTCATATGTGATACTTTCAAAAGAATGACTACAATAAAAGTGCCTTCCATAAACTGTTAGATGCAGTGCTACCTTCTGACGTTATCACCTCAGGTTATGCTTATCAGAAGAAAACCTGCACTAATAATGTCATGCTTCTGAACTCTGCTTTCATTCAACAGTGTGTTTCTACATGATGAAACAGCCTTCAATTAAGCCTTAGAACAAGCTGTAGATTGCTACCTTCTGGCACATATTCTGCCCAGAAACCTCATTTCTGTGGAACCTTTGCTTTAATAAAAAGTAAAGCAGTGGTGTTTCAGGGAACAAAGCATGGACTCCAAGACCTGAACTCTTGAACTCTGGCCAAACAGCCTTGGGCATGTAATCTTGCAGCTCCCTTTCCCTATATGAAGTGAGGTTGACTGCATTCTTGAGTAGTTTCACTGTGTTTTCCCTACTGCACCCTCTGTGTGAAAATTGTATTTCACTTAATAGATAAATAAGTAAGTAAATGTTCGACAATGGAAACCATGTGGGCTTTCTTTCATCTTGTTTTAAAATAAAAATATTTAGCCCCTTTACTTTTGTTAGCCATTTTAAACAAAACATGAAAATGTGCATATGCCAGCAAGGACACATGCTTTATTGAAGGGAACCTATTCATGTTTTTTAAAATGTTATGAAATGGCAGGACAAAGATCAGTCCTCTGTGTTTAACGGGGTCAAGGGCTTTACTGTTAAAAAGAAAATAAAATGCAAAGGGTATAATAAACACATAAAAAATGACAAATTACTGTGATACTTATCTGAAATGGAAAATGACAGACTACTAACATTCTTACCAAAGGAAAAGGTTAAAGGGGCAGTATAACACATGGATCGTGTAAGCAGTCAGAATGATGGAAAGCCTCTGTCCCTATTAGATGAATATAAAAATAGAGGTGTGTGGAGTAATAAAGAAACAAATAAAATACTATCTTCACACACTACCTCAGGTTTTTTTTCTTTTTTCTTTATTTTTTTTAATACTGCCAGAGATTCAGCTTTTATAGAGTCTGAAATATGTTTGTATATTTCAAGTATCAAGTCTGGGCAGTTGTTTGACTGATTTTTCATGTTGAATGAATCTTCATCATGGGACAGTCTTTTCAGCTACTCAACACAAAGTTAAAAGTGTTACATCATCAAGACAAACATCCATTGGATGGTCACATCCCACAGTGTGCAAAATGCTGGAAGCTGAGTCGGCTTTCTTTGCTTTGTACATTTTGGAAGTATTGTAAACGTCTTAGACCTCTGGCTGAGTGTCATCCCAGAGTTGATTTACAAAACAAACCACTTTACTGCTGAGACTGTGATTAAAAGATAAAAGTGCAAGTTAATGCCTGTAGAAATTGGGCTTTGATAATTTTCTACTGATAAAGAATCAGTGCTCGCCAACTGATACTCTGAATTACATAGCTTTTATATCAAATTATACTTTCATGTTCTTTAAAATACTGGAGTACTCTCCACCCGTGTGGCAGACATGTAAGCCTTCTTCTGTCAGAGTGCATACTTGCTAGAATTGTTTTTAATCTTTTACTTGACAAAGTGTATTTAATCCTTGGTAACGTGAAATAGACCACATCATGTCACCAGAACTTAGAGAGTTACTAGACAGTATTTAGCATTGCCCTTCTTTTATACTAACTCCTCGTCTTTGTCTAGCTGATTTTCTTTATTTCTGCATTTAGCAACATCAAATACAGGCGTTTTGACAGGTTGAATAACATTGTAAGAAGCCAGTGTGCTATCAGCAGAGCTTGAACAAGGTGGAAAGGGAAGAGGGGAAGACATCTACAAAGTATTTACACATTAAATAAACCTTGCTACAACAGCATGTGCCTCCCACAATGAAACACATAGTACAGTCCCAAAAAAATCACAGATGCATGCTGCAGGTACAGGGAAAGCCTGACACTCAAGAGCATGAGGGCATTTCTGAATCCTTGAGTGCAGTGCTGCTACCCTGTAACATATTTCCACATTTTCACGTACAGTCCTATTCCTCTGTGAAAAGTTTGTACATGGAATCAGATGGCAGAAAACAGAAAACTGTTGGGGCACCAGAGACTGTGTCCCAGCTGAGCTACAAACTTCCCAAGAGAGTTTGTACAGCAGCGAAGGTCTACATTCAACCCCGCTTAATTTTGGGTTGCAAACTGAGGGGTTCTGTAGCTGAGGGCTGATGTTAGTGTCAACAAAGAGAAACAGGAGCTCCCAGAGCACGGCTCAAACCATCGGCTAAAGACAGAGTTTACAGCAGTTGTACTCCTAATGGAGCTGCCTTGGCAAAGATGTATCTATGCCTTAAAACTCAGGCACCACACTGGTAAGCTTTTGGGCATCTGGGCACCACATCATGCTCAAGAGTTTTCAGCAAAATGCAAAGGTTCTGTCAGAGCGTCACAAAAGAATTAGTGGTTTCAGAATGGGGATTCACAGTATCCCAAATACTGAAAAAAAGATGTGGATAAAGCAGGGGACAGGAAACACTTCAGACAGGGTTTTAAGCTGAAAGAAATTAATCCTACCCCTCCTTTAACTCAAGCACACTTACCAGGGCTGCAGAGGAGTGCCTCCTTCTACTGGTACAGGAAACATCCTGAATCCTCCTGGAAAAGTAGACAACTAGGTCTTCACTTGTAAAAGTGAGGAAGATCTTTTTTTTTTTTTTTTCTTTCAAAATATATCTGAAACAGAATACAGTAAGAGTAGCTGCCCTCCTGTATTTAATAGTTCAGTGATTGCAATACTCCACCAAGACATGAGGTGCTAGAAGTCACAGTTTCCATTGCCTGGAATGAGGGTTTAAATCTCCATTTCCTGCTTTTCAAAAAAGTTCCTGAATCAGCAGTATAGACTGTGCTGTTTGGGAAAAAGAATGGCAAGAAGTAATTTAACTTTTGTTAAAATGGTCCACATTCTGTGGAATATTTAGATGTTTGGAGGGAAAGAGGGAGACTAAGCTGGAACAAGAAATAATATGACTCTTTAGCCTAATGGACATACAAGTCTCTTGGGACAGTACAACTGTAGATCATGGTCTCTGCTCTTACATAAACAGCTGTTGGAGCATGTCACATTTCAGCCAGCAAAATCACTGAGACAGCAGGACATTTTATTAGGAAGGAGGAAAAAAAAAGTTTAATCTGTCAAAGTGGAACATCTGGTCACTCTTGCTTATATTTTCTAATGCTGGATTAATAAGAGCACACATTTAATGCGTGTGCATTTAAACTGTAATCTAATTAGATGTTGAAAGTATTCTGGTGCCACTTAGTCAAGATGCCAAAATACTGGTTTTGTTTGCAGTCAGGAGCTGCTGCATTTACTGATACTGTGTTGTACCAAGCTTTCCTTCACCAAGGTCCCATCATCCTACAGTAAGCAGCAGGGGGGTACTAATCTTCTGCGCTATCACTTCAGTTTTCTCATTACAAAAATTGGCTTCCTCTTTCTGGCTCAGCAAACCCTGATCAGTGTCGCTCAGACCTTGGGGGCCACAGATTGGGAGCAGCGACAGCAGAAGAAGTGCCAACTGCAACAGCAGATATTTTAGCAACAGCTGTCTGGTTTTGCATGCTCCTCCTGGATATCGGTTTGAGCGCTCCAGCTTAGCTGGCTTGAGGTGTTTGTCCCCACTACGTATCATAGAGCCAAGTAAGAGTAGGATGCTCTTTAGAATGAAGCAACATGCACTGTCACAACAGCTCGGCAGATTGTTAGCATCTTCATATATTCTCAAAAGCACTGAAAGACTAACCAGAGCAATGATAAAAAACTAACGATATAGGTACACAGTTATAAACCCAAATTATCTTAAAATCATGCTTTGCATTTGCACTGAGGCTTGCACACAGCGCATTTCACTATTTTTAAGTTTCATAGCATATCTGAGAGGAGAGCAAATTTCATTAGCCCACTTGTGACAATGAGAAAACTGAAACAGAGAAGTCCATCTTCCTGGCAGTGTCAATGAGTAAGTAAATGGAACAATGGGAAACAGCAGCCAAGTCTCTTAACTTTCAGCTTCATGCTCTAACCACTGGTCTATTCAGAGAAGTGAATGGGTCATTTATTCCTGAAGTATACTTTCCACTTCAGTGTTCACGTGCAGCTGCTGTGTAGAGAAGGAAGTTAAAACATAGGAATTCCTATTAAAGTCCTCCATTTGTGTACATGTAGGAAGGTATAGGGCTCCCTACACCCCTAACTATGAGTACTTATGCATAATAGCGACACTCCAGGTAATCAGCCAACAGGTTAGATAATTAGTTGATTTCCTTTGGCAGCTGCTAGGTCTGCAAAATAGGTTTTTAATTATGAAAAATCAGTATTTCTGCTTTGGAATAAAAACTGAAAAACAGAAGATACATTAAAATAGCAATATATATATATCTCCCTTATTAACAAAGGAAAAAATCACAATAATACTAACAGTTCTTCTGTAATGGCTGTTGGTGTTACCTATGCTTTGCTGCTCTTTAGGCTCTGGTCTTGTAAGAGCAGTGAAAATTCTTACAGATTTCACATGGCATCAACCCCAAATTCATTAATTTTGGCAAGGCTTAATCATGAGGTTTCAACTTTGTCCACTAACTTTTGTCAAGTGGACCGTAAGTATTCATATTAACCAATTTCACCTCTTCAGAAAAATGTTGCTTCTTTCCCTGAACAAAATCCTTTGTTTTTCAAAGCTGTACAAATAACTGCCTTTGTGTTCTGCAGGAACACAACGTAACAGCTGAGTTCTCAAACTTGGAATAATGTATCTAATAAAATTTCCTACAATTTCTTGAGAGGTAAAATCTAATTACCTGACTTGGAATTTGTCCAAAGTCTAATATTAACACTCTCCTTTCACAGAGGCACCAAGAGTAGTGTTTCAGAACTTCAGTTTTATGTCCCCTTTCAAGCACGTGACCCCAGTAAATTATAATAATGAACTTAATGTCACTGATTCTTGAAGATCATCTGTGCAACAGAGTTTCTTTCAAATGGTCACCTGAAGATCTCTTCGTCCCTCCCTGGGTTCTTTTTCCTGGGAACATTCTCTTGAGACAATGTCTTAGAGACAAGGAGTCACACGTAAGATTCATTGTTGAATGTGCCAGATGATATTCCTTCGTGCTACTAGTAAAGTACTTGTCATAACGTCAATATTTTCATCGTGAACTTAAAAGTGTTCTAGCTAGAGTTCTTGGCTGGAATTGCTTCTGACACTTTTAAAAAAATAATTACAAATAAAAATGTTGAAGCTACAAGGAGCCATGGCAAAAGGTGTCTAGCATTATGAGTTGCTGAAAAACAGGGAACAGAGGTACTTGTAGGACTGTTGTCCTTTATACTCTCCCAGGCAAGTAATGTTTAATGTGATTGTCATGCAAAGCCGACAGACTTTTTTATAAAAAAAATGTGCAAGTTTATTTTCCTACCACCACTAATCTCACACACAGAGAAAAAATAAGCAATGCTTTGAAGACAGCAACCAACCTTCTTCCCCCCTTTTCCATTTTATGTCTATTATATTTTTAACTGTGAAAGAAAAAACAAAGGCAAAACTGAATCATCTTTTGATCTCCTGAAAGAGTATCTACTGACACTCTCCTGATCAAAATGGGTAGTGATAAAGACACAACCTCTGAAGAACACAAAAGGAGAAGGATATTTATTACATATCTTCTCATTTGGGTTAATGTTAATTGTAAATTTTCAGAAATGCTGTGGATCTAGGGGCCACTAGAACAGGATTTCATCAGAAGTATAAATAGTGTATTTAACCACTTGGTCAAATCAAATAAAAAAACCTGAAATACATTTTATTTTCAAAAGTATCTTTAAATTCTGTTTCTATTAACAGCAAATTATTTATAGGAATTCTGCTGTCCTGGTAGTATTTTCAGAACACAAACCAAAGCCCTTGGGGAAAATTACAGCTCTGCATAAAGACGCACAGCATACTTTCTGACTGATTATCTTGAATTTTTTATTTTACTTTTTCCTGTTTAAGGCATATAGCCAAGGAAAGACATAGTACTATATTGTCTTGGTGGCCAATCCCAGATGATTAATTAGAATTTTGAAATCACAATGTCATTAATAAACAGCTCACAAACAACACCTTTGCTGAAATATAGTCATATTAAAAGCTTCTCAAAGTACATTGAGTAACAATTATGGTCTTTTAAAAAGTCTGTCTAATGACAATTCCTTAGCTAAAAACATGGCCCAGTGCTGCTTCTGAATAGTTTTTAATTACAGAATTTCTTCGCAAACCAAAAGCTAGCATACAGCTCTCTGGAATCACCCAGGAACACTGGCATCAAATTATTTTATCTTCTATATCACTAATGGGATTATCTTATGCTGCCTCAAGTTCATCTGAGGGGCTCTTCAAATTCTAAGCCAACCCCATTTTATTAACATGTGTGAAGTCATACCACTGCAGAGATGCTGAGTAGAAACAGAAAATCTTTCTGCATAAAACTCTTGGAGGTACGATCTCTCCTTACAGCCTGTCCACCATTGCGGAGCTCTTTACAGGTCATGGCTATACCATGTGTCAGTTAAGGTATTGTCCTTTTCTGGAGCTTTGGCAAATAAAATTAGCCCTGCACATATATATCCAAAGCCATAAAGGTTTGTGTCGTGGCAACTGCATTATCACCCATTTAGCATCCAAGATACAGCTTCCAAGGAGTCATATTCTAAGCAGAGGCTTTCCAAACCCAACAGTATTATTCTTACGCTGCACCAGAAAGAGCTTCCTGTACACACTGGTAAACCATGATGTACAAGAAAAACTGACAATAATTAGATTGCCGACATACTCAGAATACAGAATTACTGAGGGAGGGAGAGGGGGAACATTTCCCCTATCCTGTTTTTTACTGTTTTTTGCCTGCATTAAAAGCTATCCGAGGTAACAGGTCTATAAGAAAGGGAGAGTGAGGGTATTCAAATATGCAAATGGCGTATGACATGTCATTGATCCTGTATGATCAGGAGTCGTAGGTGCTTTTCCAATACAACTAATCTATAACAGTGCTTGAGACTTCCCTAGTCTTCTCAGTGTACTGGGAGCCACAAGCCTACACAACATGATGTCTCCACATATCCTCACTGGATCAAACAATGACCTTGTATCATTTTCCTGAAATTACAATATTAATGGCACAAATACAAAAAAAAAAAAACCCTATTGGCTGATTTTGTGGCATTAGAAAACTTGCTCTCATGTGTGCCAGGACTGTTTACAGAGCTCTTTCTCTCCTACCCACCCCCGTTTGGTGTGACACTGCTGTCTGGTGGCAGTTGACGTGTACCTTACCGTCACGAGCAGTTCAGCCAGAGGCACTCAGCCTCTTCTGTGCATCCAACATGTTGTCACAGAAAAGGTAATGCACCGTGCAGGTGACCTAAAAGAGCAACGCAATGTTGGCTGGCAAAGAAACCTTGCTCAGGAAAGGGAAAGCATTTGGAAATCCTGGGACAGCTGGCAGATGGGAGGCAGGGGGTTAGGCAGGACGTTTCTCATGGGTCCCCCACTGCACGTTTGTCAATTTGGCATGTACGCACTTAATGGCAAGCAAAACTTAAACAGACTACAGCCAAACCCAGAAGAGTTGGTTAGGGTTAGAATTTGGGCTGCTAGTAGGAGCTGACGTGATTTTCAGTTATGGACAAATGATAGCAATGTGCTTCAGAAGTGCATAATATCCCAGGATTACTGATGTCAAATGAATTAATTTCTGTAAATCAACTGAGCTTAGAAATGAGAGCAGGCAGGGAAAGAAAATTTTACTGGAAAACTTTTCTTACTATTCTCTAGTCCAAATAAGAATGAGGAGATCATTTGACTATTTTAGCTTCTGTGTGATTATGTTTATTTAAAGAAACAGAAGACTATTTAATTATGTATGTGAATACTTGGAACGTATAATTACTACCCAACAGGCAAACTCTGTTTGGGTTTGTTGGAATGCCAATGGGCTTTTATTAGTTCAGCCCATCATTCTGTTGTGAAATGGAAATGAAAAGTGGAAAATATGTTTTCCTTCTCTAAGGATCACTTCAGCTCCTTTTTCTCTTTATTTTGTCAGACTTCTTGTTGCTATGGGGGTCTTGAAGGCCTATTATTAAAACACCCTGCTGTCCTAAGGGAAGAAAAGCAAGCTGGTGCTGCAGATGGGAACAGTGTGAATGGAATAAACTATAAACACCAAAGAATTCCAATAAATGCAGTAAAATCTATGCATTATTCTCTTTTCTTTCCAAAGTTCTGTTAGAGTTTCTATTTTTTACCTTTCATTCTTTGTGAATATAAGGTAACTCAGTACCATCCAAATATAAAAACACAAAAATAAAGTGCAAGTTAGTCCTGCTGGCTGTTCTTGGGTCTCCTTTTTGGATGAAACAAGTTAAATCCAAGTTAATCTATTCTGTACAGACATCCAACCTGCAGCAGGACTGGAATTAATATAAAATATTCATCATAGAAATGACATCTTCATAGCTCTTTCAGAAAAAGAAAGCAAAAGATACATGCAGCACCTACCTGACAGTTAAGCACTGGTTTAAGCTACAGGTTAAGCCCATTAAAAACTCACCTGAAAGTAGTTTTTGCAATAATTTCATCACCACATTCAAACAAATTCTGGATAATAAGTAAGATAGCCATCAAGATCTTTTTTATAATAGGTCTTGAAGAATGAAAACTTTGATGCAGGTAACACATAAGCTTTCTGGAACTTAATTGCAATTGATAGTATGACTACTTACCATATTTTTATTAATTTTCTTTTCTTTAGATGTAGGCTGTAAATTTTTAACATGGCCAGAGAATATCCATGTACACTGAGTAAGATGACAATGTTGAACATCAGGTGAGCCACAGAATCTTCTAAAAATTGGACAAAAGGCAAGTCAACTTATTCAAGAAGAATGCATCAGAAGGAACAAACACATTTTCTGACTTTCAAAGACAGCATCTACATTAACAGAGAGTCAAAGATTATTTTGTAATGACCAAATGACTCCTGATCAACTGTAGACCTGTTAGCGACACATTTCTAAAGGCTAGGAAAAAAATCCGCAGCATAAATTGGATTTTCTCTAGAACAGAAGGGGCATAATTCCTCCTAGAAAATCATCTGAATATTTTTCCAGCATTTCCTTTAATTTCAAAAGACATGCTCATTTGAGAAATACTAGGTTTATCTTGGAAATATTTCATTCCTCATTCACATCATTGTTCTTAACCTCAGCTCTGGTATTGTATTCATTTTAACCTGGATGCTTCATGACTTCATATAGCCAAAGAGCAGACCTGCTTTCTCATTATTTATTTTTTTTTTAACCAATTTTATTATTTTTATTTCTTTTGACAAATTTGGCAGCTAGTTTTGGTCTATCTTGATCTCTTGCCAAGAGGCTCTGCCTGAAATGCATTCACTTCCACCAGCTGAAGTGTGTTGGGTCCCTGTAATGGAGTTGGAAAAATTTTGTAGAAGTTTCTAGAAGAATTATACAAATGCATGCATACGCATATACCTAAGCACAGGATTTTTAAGGTACTACATCATGCATCAACAGAGGCAGTACTGCTCTTGAAGCTGTTCCTATCAAAAAGTATTGCCTGCCTGCACAAAGCAACACCTGTCGCTACGATTTCTATATGATACAGTTCGTATAAACATACTGGCAAAAGGAGTACCTGCTAAATGTGAAAACAGTGGCTAATAGGAAACAAAAGAGAGACGACTATAAAGGAGCCTGGGCTTAGCAAAGTGTGTACTTAAATACCTCTATAGAAGACAAAATATGCTTTTTACACTTCTTTTTCTACATGCCTCCATTGATTCCATTTTTGAGAGCATTCAACTTGAAAGGCATAATAAGTACAGCTTTGCAGCTCCTCTTCTAAAAATGCTTTTAATATAGGCGGCCGTCAGGACTATGTGAATAATGAAAGTTATGTTTCTGCAGCTGAACAAAAAGACTGGAAGAAGAAAAAAAAAAAAAGGTATTTTGCATCTGGCCAGAATGAATAGTCTGTCAGGGCTTTTTTGTGATTTTGGTTTTTTGAGAGAAACGCGTCACTGTTAAAATGATACCACAGTGGCTACACAACTACTTACTCCCAGCTCTACTCAAACTGAGTCTAGAAATACTGCTACTGCATTAAGTCCAGTACTACCCCCCCTACCCACCACACACCCATATACACTTTATTCATCGTCTCCTGATATGGAAATATATTACAGATATTATTACAAAATATCTTATGCATACTTACGAGTAAGTGTGCTTCATTCTTCCCTGACCCACAGAGGCCTAAATCTTTACATAATAATTTTTGGGTGGTTAATTTGATTTAATTAAAGTGCATAAATAGATGCAAAATGCTGTATTCAACATATTGCTGTCGTGGTTTGGGCTCATCTCCTTCCCACAGGCAGTGTCCAGCTCTGAGGCCTTCTGTGGAGAAAAGCTCTTTCCTGGCTGACTGATAAGCACGCAACATGAAATTGGTTCATGAGAGTCATAAATGCAGTAATCTTGTCCCACAGTCCATTGTGGACGCTTTGACAGGAAGGAAGAATTGAAATGGTCAATAGAAATAGAAGTGTAGAATAATTCATTCAAATCTGAACTGATAATAAAAGTAAACTCTCCCTGGTTAACATGAATCAGTGATTCTGCTAAAGTTGTTTCAACTCCTGCCATAAAATATCTCCTTTTTCAAAACGTGTGCATATTGGGCTGAGTGTGGATTGCAAGTTATGCTAAAATAGTTAAGTCTTTCAGGAATGTGGCTACCAATATAAAACAAGAAGAATAACACTTTTTGTTAATGCTTCAGGACCTCTTCTAGTGCAGTTGGCAACCCTACCAGGGGAATTCTCCAACCTCCACAAACTTATGGGGGCAAAAAACATAATATTCAGATGAATAAAGCACCATTTTATGTGTATATACTAAGCCATTGCTACTTTTTCTTAGCATTAGTGAATTAAAATAAAAAATAAAAAAGTTAAATAACAAGTCTCATGACATCTCAAAGTTTATGTTCAAAACTAACACAAAAAGAATGATACAAGTTTAAGGAGCCCTTTAATGATACGATTTTATTTACAGAGGTAATAACAGATCACAGGTACTTTAGAACTGGACTTGGGCAAAAAGTCATTTAATATCCACCTGGCAGAAGCATCTGTGATTTCAAAAGCTACTCTGCTTGTCTCTTTATGATGTAACTAACATCTTACAAAGTTTTTTCAACAGAAAAGAGAAATACATACCAACAGGTTACACACTGGTGTTTACAGCACATCTTTTAAGTGAGAGGTGGCCAAGTTCAAGTTTCTAGAAATTGAACCTACATTTCAAATGAAAACACTGTCCAGCATGCTAGTGATAATACTGATATGCTTTTTCTTATCTGAGAAACTATCCTAGACAGTTTCCTCAGAATCGTTTGTCTCCCATCATATAACACATTTTGTTGAAAATTCCCAACACATACTTCTCAAATGATGTCAAACTTTGCTTGAACTGTCTAACAGACATTAACATATTAACAAAAGACATCAAAAACCAGAGTTCTCATTCTAAAGGAAATTCCAATATTTTAAAAGCTGTTTCCATTATGATTTAAAAGAAAAATCTGAAAATTTAAACATTTGCATTAGAATTATATCAGTGTGTAAAAAAACAATTTAGAGAGACTGCAGTTCCATTCAATTTTATTTCTGCTAGGAGACTATAGAATTGAAAAGAAATTAAAACAATAAAGTAAAACTAAAATACTTTTCATTAAAATGGAAAATTTCAGCAATATTGAAATTAGACAATGCATTTTGAAGATTCAGATTATAATTTTAATTATAATTAACATTTTCCTGTGAAATATTTTTATATAGGAAAGTTTTAGTAAAAAAAAAAAAGCCAGAAAGCTATGTCAATTTTTTGGGAGCAATTATCAAGTTTTTATGACAATTCAATAACATGTATGGCACTTTACAAATTACATGGGAGCAGTATCCCAACTCAGAGAATATATAGTCGGTATTTAACATGAGATGCAATGAGAGGAAAGTGCAAAGGAGACTTGCTAGATGTCTGTATATTTTAATTAGAGACCTGCAATTTTTGATTTTTCACCAGTGCTTTAAAAAAGTCTTTTTGTATCTGTCTATTTGTATTTCATCCTTTCACTTTCCCCTAGAAATATAGGTAAGATAATGATGAGTGTTCTTGGGAGACAGTAATTGCTCTTTGCTGGGTAGATTTGGTGACATCACAAGAAATATGTGCGCGAGAAGTCAAAAGGACTAGCGTAATGTGAAGATCAGAGATTTTGAAGTAGATGAGAAGGCAAAGGACCCATAAAGCAGAGGATCAGAAAACAAAGATAAGAAATTTGTTGTCATGTGTTGCACAGCTGGTGATCAAACAAAGTAAACAAGATGAAATGATAAAATTATCAAAGGTCTCTACTTCTTCATTTATTAAAAAATGTTTAAATAAAACTATTTTAAACAACTTTTATTATCCTGTAGGATGTATGGACTTCATTTAATTTGAATTTAATGCTATAACTATTTTTTTTTTCTAATAAGTAACACAAAGTGAAGACTCTTTAATGTGCCTCCATGCCAATACAGAGCTTTTCATTGTTCCACTTTTCTCCTGTCTAGCACAATAAAACAATTTTATCTTTAGGATGTTTCTGTCTGTGGTTAATGAGGGGACTAAAGCCTTTAGCCCCTTACTAAGCAGCTCAGCTACCACTTAAATTCTGCTCCTATGCTTCAGAAGTGCTGTTGTCTCTTTGCCTCATTGTCTGAATCATACAGGTAACTACGTGAACTGCGTGAAGGTCCCTGTAGGGAAATAGAGTTCTTTGTGCCAAAACTTTTGAAATGAATGCTTGAAATGTTTCAGGCTGTTGCCCTTCTTTATCAATGCCTTAAGTATGAATTTTAATGGATTTATGTCTATCATTTGAATCATTACCAGTCTCAGTAGTACTGTATTTATGAGTTAGTTCCACTGCATTATCACCACCTCCTAATAAAAAATGGCACTCATTAACACAGATCTGAAAAAGAAAAATCAACATTTTTCACGTTTTTCATTTTTTCTTTTGCCACTTTTGTTAAGAAAAGGGGAGACGTAACCTGTATTTTCTTTCTCTTTTTTTTTTTTAAAAGATTTTTTTACATTTCAGTACCTTACTGTGACAGCTGTTGGTTTCACATAACCATTAAAATCTGTGTATCTATTCTTTGTTTCTTCCAATTTTGCTATAACTAAATTTCATTAACACTTTAGGAAATGTGAGCATTTTCCTTCCATCTGCTAGATGGCTTTTAAAACCCATTTACTTTGATTTAGCAAATCTGGAAACAGCTGGCAAAAATGTATTTTTATTAAGTTCCTCAGATTCATATTTACAAGATATGTGACTTTCATAGTCTTTCTTAAGATCTGTAATTGGTTTCTATTTCTCAACTGTACAATTTCTTTCTAAATGCTAATCAACCAGGTGGTCAGATGTTTAGTTATTATTCTGCACATTAACCAGTTTAATGTGTCTCAGCTTAAATGTCTAGAGCTGATGATTCAAATGGTGTGCTTAAAAACTATAGGAATGGTTATTATTTAGTTTTTAGCCATTACCTTCTCTTTCTTTTTAATTCTGAAGTTGATTGTGACAATTAAGTAATCTAAAAGAGAACATGAAAAATAAGTTCCCTGCACTGGGTGCCTGTATAGAAAAGTGTTGATATTTTGCAGGCTCTGATCTACCATCAGGGTAAAACACTGGGGGACAGAAACTGGTTTATGCCCTTCTCATTAGCTCTTTCTGCTTAGTCTTGCATGTGAGAGCCTATATACACTACTCTTACTCACCCTTAACTTGCTCCAAGTCTACAACAGGAGGCATTCTGCAGCCAGCGAAAGCCACCACTTCGTTTCTACAGTGACAAGTTGGATTCTGGTCTTTCAGAGCTGCAGAAGATATATCCATACATGTGAATCTATTGACATTGAAAAATGATGGTTTTGAGACATATTCTTTGGTCTGCTACATCTGCTTAGGGCTGTCCCCAGCCAGCAGACTTTAACTATTAAAGCAGGGCTAACCTAGCTGGTGCAAAAGTCCCCGTCCCTGGAAGTGTTGAAGGCCAGGTTGGATGGGGCTTTGAGTAACCTGGTCTAGTGGGAGGTGTCCCTGCCCATGGCAGGGGGGCTGGAACTAGATGAACCTTAAGGTCCCTTCCAACCTAAACCATTCTATGATTCTATGAAAATGTGATGGCGTGAAAGCAGATTCCCAACAAAATAATGCTTAAAAAAACCCCAACAAACAACAAAAACTTTCATGTCACTTGCCCACCAAGCTACATACTGCTGTAGTAAAACAACATCATTGAGGTGCTTTGTATCAAGCCATACCTGATGGGTCTTTTCAGCTCTGTGAAGGTATTTCAAGTCGTCATTTTGAGAACACACAGTGAGGAGTAGATGTCCATGGAGCAGTGCCAGGATCTGAGATACCAAAGATAAGGCTTGAGTCACCGTTACTATACAAAATTCATCTGTGCTTTGTTTAGATCACTCACATTTGTAAATAAGGGCTCTATGTTTCATTTTTAGTTTTCCATGACCTGAACCATAAAATACATTTCTGTCACCTTCTTAACAACCTTAATTTGTAATCAGAGTTTCAAGAGATAATTGAGTTCCAGGAAAAAAATAATACTATAAGCATTATCATTTGAACAAGTATACATAAATCAGAAATTTATCATAATATTGTGGCAGTGCTGTATGCATCATCTTCATGCTCAATCTATTCCCATAGATTCTTTCATTATCTCCAGTAGATGCCATTGGCATGAGCAGAGTCAAAGACTTCCAACACATTTGGGAATCCAGACAGTACAGATAAATCTTCACTGACTTTCTGCTGATGAGGTTAGCTTCTTTGAAATGAGGGAAATATCTGTGTTCCAAAATAGCCTCTGAAAAATGTCACTAGACACTAGCACAGAAGGTTGGCTAATTTGAGTGATGTTTCTGAATAAAAGATTGAAAGACTGAGTAATATCAGACTCATATGACATTTTTCTATATTTCTAGATAGTATACAAGTACAAGTTTAGCCATTGGAAAAGTTCCACATAGACACTAAAAAGCTCCCTTTGCTCCACTGAACTTGGACCCTAGGATTCTAATGGAGTTTTCAGATAAGAATAAATTCTGTTGAGACAGTACTTGGGGTTTATGTAACCTATACAGCTGTGTTCTACCATGTCTGTGTTCAAATTATGCACACATGGTGTGCATTTTTGGGACTTCTAGAAACAGACAATAGACAATAGCTGCAATTTTTTCCTACAAATTGTCAGCAACTTTGAATTAAAATAATTCTAAGCATTATCATTTAGAATTGCTCAACATCTTTTACCTTTACCAAAGCATACTAGGAGGTCAATTCAAAATCATGATAATGAGAGCTGCCTACCTTACCATCAGTTGTCACAAGTCATACTTCCCAAGTGCTAGAAGAAAACCTAACCAAACATAGAAAATCCTGTGATCTCAAAATATTACTCTTTCTTTAAAAAAAACCAACACCACCACCCCACCCAAACTCAAAGGAATTAAATTTGCCATTTAAAAAATCCTTAAAAATCACAATTCATGAAAGACAGGAAATACAACTATAATATGCAGCTCTTGTGATAACTTAGACCCACTGGGCACATATAGTTATTATGTCTTTGAAGGGAGCTACTGGCTCTAATTCACAGCCTACTCTGCCAAAACAAGAACAAGAACAAAACCAAACCAACCCCAAAACACCGCATTTAGGAAGTTATTAATACAATTATCTTTTTTAATGAGGTTAGACTCCATCCCAGGACAGAAGAGAACATATATCAGTGTTGCTCAATGCAGCCATTCTTTTACTGGTGCATCAAGCAAAGTCACAAACCTATATATTAGGTTGAGATGTGGTATAGGAACATTCATGTGTATTTCTTCTTCTGGTTTACTGCAAACAACTGGCATATTTGTTGGTGGACAAGTCTGGTAAAGGGGCACACTGATTTTCTCACTCATCACTCAAAACAAGCTACACAGTGATATATAACTCAAAGGAGGTTTCTAGCATCCCTGAAGGTATGCATGTGTCTTCTCTTCCTTTGATCAGACATAGTCATCAGACAGAATAACCCATCCCATTCTCCAAGCTGAATTGTGATTGTCCCGTCAGGCTTGTGAAGCACCGCCAGTTAATCCCTCAGTGCTACTGATCACAAATGCAGTGAATGTGCTTGTGAATATGTCATTTCTGGAGGTGTGAGTTTCTAAAATAAAACCTAGATTTAGGTACTAGATGTAAGGCTTGGTTTCATTGCCATGAAAAAAGATTTTCAGGCCTGACAACCAAATTGTAAAAAGCAAAAACCGAACAAACCCCACACTAAATAAATAAATAGAAATTAAATTGCATTGTTTTAAAGTCTGTACCATGATCTTTGTCTACACTGTGAGTTAGTCTCTCACAGTAGAGAGTTAGCTTTATAGAGCAATGAGACAAAACTGGCAGTCTCTGAGGTAACAAAGGATATAGCAATGTTCATATTCACTCTGAATACTCAGAACTCTCGGAGCCAGAAGGCAGAAGCCTTCTATAAAGCTGTCCAAGAGAACAAATGTAGGGCCTTGGAGCATAATTAAGCAAATAACTACTTCTGTTTGACATTTTTCACCAAAGAACATGATATGTCCTATGAATTCAAAACATGCAATTAAACAAAACACATTCCCCCTTCTCTTGTTCCCCAAATAAAGTAATCCGAAGGCCATCACTTCGATTGTTGGCTGTATTAGCTAGCAAAGCCATCAAATATTCAGCTGGGAGCCTGTCTGAGCACAAATGGTTTAAGCTGCACTCCAAAAGTCAGCAAACATAAGAAAAAAACAGCGTTTCATAACTACTATGTACATGATTATGAATAATTCCCTGGCAGTTATTTAAAGAAGATTATACATCCAGCCACCTTCTACTCCATATTTGTGTGCTTACAACAAAAAGTAAAGGACAAACACAACATCAAGGTGAGTATTTGCTGCATTGTAGAGATCTAATATGCATTGTTTGTGGAATATGCATAAAATGGGACCAAACCGAACGCCTTCACCTTAACCTTGCTAACTCAAAATCTCATGGGACAGTTGTTTACAAACTGGTATTTATCCTACTCTGTTTAAATCATACTTTGAGTATAAGGGCTGCACATTATCAAATATTCAGTATCAGTCTCAAATTAGTTTCTTTATTATTGCTGCTCAAGGTTACACAACACTACGTGAACTGAAGATGTATATTAGTTCCACTCCTAATACAGAAAATAGGGAGAATGTTTAAAATATCATTGATCAGTTTGTTTTGCACAAGAAAAAACCCAAAGACATACAGCATAAGATGATTTCTACTTCTTCCACCTGCAGTCTGATTCACTGACTGTGCAGTACTGTAGTAAGAACAAGAGCAATCCTGGTGGAACCACATCCATAAGGGCCTCCGAGACACACCCTAGTGTCCTAATGTCAAGATCTAGGGCACAAGGTAGGTGTTTAAGATCCCAAAGCTCCAGATCAGGAAGAATGGGTGATGCTTCTTGACAGACCATTTATGAAAATGTGCCATTACAAATGTAGATATTTTATGAATACCCTCTATTTTGAGTCCTTTACTTCTAATGAAGGAATTTATGTTCTTTATCTTGTAATCTGTAATGTGCCATGGCTTTTGCCTCTCAACTAGGCACCAGTAACTACCTTATTCATATATTGTCATAAATTCATTTGCCAAAAAGTGCATGTAACTTTTTTAAATTAATATTTTTAAGACAGCACTAAGTATGTAAACTTTCAGAGTCGCAATTTGAAATGTACCTGACTAATGTATCCATATATAAATGTAAATTTCATTAAAAATACATAAATACTAATTTACACAGTAGTCATGCTCCAAAAGGTCCCCTGATGTAGAAAATTGGAAGACCAGTCGTTCAGGGGTGAGAGAAGGAGAGCACCAAGGGAAACATATCTGTTTTGAGTTTCTAGGTAAAAGCTAAGCCAAACCCTTCTTAACACTGCGCTCATGCTGTTTCACAGATATAACAGATGTGTCCACTGAAAGAATAGAATTCAAACTGTACTGTGCATTCGTTGAAGCAAGTTTATAAATGGCAATTGGAGTTTTAGAACAGAAAAGGCACTTTCAGTAACTTCAAGCTGAAGGGAGAACATTCTGGTGATTAAAATGACTGTATGTCATTTGCTTCTTTGCTCCCTTCTCCATACTGCACTTCATGGGTACATAGAAACAGGCAGTATTTTAAACAAAACAGAATAAACTTAGCTTTTTTCCTAAACTAGCAAATGCGTGTGTTAGCGGTGGATGTAAATGAGAGCAATGACTATTTTATTTCCTGACAATTTTTAGACTTCCTCAAGCATTTTGCACAAAAGGACGTTTTCCATATACAGCTGTTAATGAAAAACTTACTCACAACTCCGTTGTTTTATTTTTGCTTTTCCTCCTTTGCTCAGTGACATAAAATAGCACCAGAAGTTTATAGCTTGAGTGTCTTCTTAAAATTAACTGCAGTATTCACTTCCTCTGAATGCTACAATGCAAAAGCTGTTTATCTTACCAGATCATGTGTAATGTTAATTACCACGATCAAGCAGAAGAATTTTGTGCCAACCTTCTAAAATTACACTTAGTCATTAAAATAATACTCCAGGTAAAATATATTTTTCCTCTCACTTCAGTGTGAGGCAGACAGCTGTATGCTTGGTATTGGGTTGGTGAATTCTTAGGATATCTTCGCAAGGCAGATTAACATTTTAATGCTCTGTCAATCACTATATGCTCTTTACAGCAACGTATAAGAGGCCATATAAAGATCAAGATCCTATTACCTTAGGAATTGTACCAACAAACATTAAAAGGAAAATCTATAGTACAAAAAATTAAACAAAGAGGAGGGACACAGCGACACTAGGTGATCTCTAGCAGATCGGCAGAGCAGGTTGCTACAGAGATGTGGATGGAACTCAGGTAATTCCAGTTTACAGCCAGACCCGCTGGGGCAGCGTTAGCTAAAATTCTACATAGCAAAAGCATTGCAACTATACAGCACCTCACTGAAAAATCTTAACTAAACATCAGCCTCACTGTCTTTTTGTACAGCTTCCAATGGCACAGCACCTCTGTACTTACCAGCTGATGGCAGTGCATCAGACAGTTTTCTAGATTTGGGACCTTCTTGCAGGCAGATTCAGCACGCAAACCAAAATGTAAACTGCGTGACACTTAGGTGCAATTGGTTTATTGGACTTTCTATAGGCTATCAAAAGTTTGAGTGATCCTTTTCTGTGAAAGAATACTAGTTCTTGATAGAACTGAGATAAAGTGGATTGAATTTCCAAACTCATAATTCTTCTTTCTGCCTGACAGGAGGCAAAAACCTGTATTTTCTAATCTAGGGGATATGCACGCTGATGAATAAAATGCTCTTTCTTATCAAGAGCAAGACAGGGAAGATTATGTTAAATAGACCCCTATGGCAAATTATTGACCTCAGCCTACATAGACGGCATTTGCAAAAATCGTGCTGCTGCATCTAAAGATCATTCCCAGTAAAAAACAGAAACTGACCACAACATCTTTTTTGACCTACTGCAGTTTCAAAGTCAAATGGATTTGCTTAAATTGTCTATTTTTGGTGACATTTGCAATACAACCTAGTTGGCTATCACATTTCACTTGAGATTAATCACCTAAAGTAGAAAGGTTGGCATTTTAAGTTAAATGCTGCTTGCAACACAATGTATTTTGCACTATCCCATGACAAAACCAATGTATTGAGTCCTCCTCATCAGTCATTATTACATCATGTAATAAAAAAGACTTTCTATTAAGTAAGCTACGTAGCATACAATACTTTTCAAATGAGAAACAAGTAATGCAAACATTCAAAAGCAAATCTCTGTAATAAATGACTCGGTGGTATTTGTTCAGTTGACAGAGAATTTAATTAAAATATATTCTCCTTATAGAAAAAAAAAGGAATGATAGTGTCATTTAAGTTCTTTCAGTGAATAGTTTGGCCATATCTACTTCAATCTAATGAGCAATAAAGAAGAATCTGTGTTTATATTTGAAATCTTTATTCAATTACATATCCAAATACAATCCAGATGTCTCTGCACAGTACTTTGTGCATATGTTGAATAGTTTGTTGGTTCCTTTTGTTTGCTTACTAAATAATGAGAAATGCTGTTGTCCTTTGCTTAAGTTTTTCTTTTGGCAATGAGCACTGAATATGCTAACCAACATCTGATATACAGCTTACTAAGTTCTGTAGTATTTCTTGGAGAGGATCCATTTTTCCTGTCTGACATTATTGTCAAGAGATTTTCCTCAGACTCTATTTTTGTAGTTTTATCTGAAGCAGGTAATACATTGTGCTTTACTGCTATTCTCCTGAAAAAAAATAGCATTGGCACAGTCAGTAAAATCAGTGAAATTTAATGGATTGTTCTATGATTTCATTATTTTTCTATAGAGTACCATTCAATTGCTGGCTTTAATCAAATACCCAAGGCAATTATAACATGCATTCGAAATTACTCTGAAAACATAGATTAGCCTTTACATGAATAATTTACATCAAATATTAGACATACACACAAATGTGCTCTGTCAATAGCTCTGTTACCTTGCCTCTTTGTAAGTGTCTTCTACCTCTACAAGACCAGCATAAATTGTTACTACATAACAGTGTATTGCAGAATATATGACAGAGGAAAAAAAATGCACACAGCTTCTGCTGCTTTTAACTGATGTTTTAATAGTATTTAAAAATGCAGTAAAAATTCACTTCCTTGAACTGATGTGAGTGGTCACATAATTTTGTGTCACTGAAAGTTCATATTAAATAAACCTTAAAATGTTAGGTGCCTTAATTTGCTTAATCTAAGAATTCAGAAACATTAAACATTATCATATATGTGCTACCTTACAGGAAAGGATGTTAACTTTTTCTCTACTTAAGTATTCAGAAAACAAAGCACAGTAAGACCTCAACTTGATATAATTTCTCAGCAAAGAAGGTTGGTACAAAATACGCATTTTTGTTCATGTTAAAAAACCCCCAACACTCTGTTGAAAAGTTGCCCGTTTCAACAAAGAGGGCCTTTGAATTCCAGAACTTTAAACATGGCACAGAAAATTCACATTGTGACTCCCATGAAAATTTGGTTAAAGTGTTGAACATAAAAGGTCCTGAGAAATAGAAAAAATAAAAATGAAGCTGCATATGTTCTATGCAGTCTTGCTTTTTGTTATTCATCTCTGAGATTTCCATCTGGAATGAGGTGGCTTTATATCAGGGCTCGCACTACAACTTCTGCCAGTTGATGCTGATGGCAGACCAGCATTTGTACAGCACTGGGGAAAAACAGGACATGGCTGACACAATGGAAGAAACTCAGTATAGCAGGTGATGTAGGAATAGGAGTCTAAATCTGGTAAGAATAGAGTAAAGAAGCAGTTTATACAGTTCCCCAACTCCAAAACATGTCTTAAACTACCTTAAAAGCCAAACAAATGAAAGGACTTAGTTCTTTGTACGCTTGAATCCCTAGCCTTTGTTTTTTAAGAATCTTAGTAGTCCATATAATGCTGCTGGGATAAAAAGTAGCCTTGACCTGGTTATCAAGCACAAACATTTCTTTACTGTCTTCAAGTAAAACGGAAGTTGATTAGCCAAAGAATTGCTGTCATTCTGTTTCTCACTTTAATCATCTTTTTAACTATTGAATGCTTTCATCTTTTCCTTAGTATTTTTTACCCCTAAAAATTCTGGCACGTTACAAGATGTTACTTCAAAGTGTCATCAAAGTCTTTCAGCCTGACATTTTAAAACGTAAATATTTTTGCAGCTTTCCCATTCCTATGTAATTTTTTTTTCTAGGTATTACTACTGCAAAACTGAATTTTCAAGTTGTCCTATTAATCATCACAAATACATTTTTGGACAACTGCACTGACAGCTGAAAAAAAATCTCTCCATCTCTTCAGATTGCTGAACATACAAACTGTCGTATTTTTGTGTGGATGTTTCTCCACACTTTTTTCCTTCACAGAAGCTTCCATTTGAACTTGGCAGAGATATGAAGCTGCATTTCTGAAGTAGCCATTTGGCATCTGGTTGCTTCTTGCTGCATCTCTTCCTTACTATCTTATGACTACCCCTGTTACCGTTTGCCCTTATCATGGAATGGATGATGCAGGGTTATAGTTGGAGCATTTAAGTGGAAATAGATCATCATGAGAGACAACCACTGCAAGAGGCATACTGTAACTTAGGTACCTAAAGCTTAGAACAGACTAGAAACATTTAGCTTGGTGAAGGCAGCCTCAAGCTCTCACAAACTCAAGCCCTAGAATTATGGAAACAACTTCAAGAAAAAAGTCCGTGTATTCTTCCCTACTCTTTTGTGGTAAACTGCTTCAATAATAATATACACCAAGATATCGCAAGCTTTTCCATTCCGTTTCAAAAAGCAATAGAGTCTCAAACTTCCAAATTCATTTTCTCAGCATTAATAGCAACCTTAGCAATGTCAAAGTAGAATAAATTCCCAACTGCCCAGAATGCATGGCAGTCAGAGTTGCCAATCTGTGGATGTAAGCATATGAGGTCAACATTAATACTTTGTATTAGTGTTGAATCTCTACTTGAAAAAAATCAATTTCAGCACTGTTCTCTGCTAAGTTATGTATGGCTGCAAGCAAAAGATGATTTGAAAATAAAAATCTCCATAGAAACTGATGATGGACAAGACCTAAAAGAGGCCAAAAAGAGACTCTCAACTCAATCTCTAACAAGAAGATAAATTTAAAAATTCCCATTTGACAGAATTATAGAAAAAAAGCCTTAAGCTGTAACTGTTTTCATTGTACTACTAGTAGTTTTACATCTAAAAATAAAGGAGGATTTTCCTAAAAGACTTCTAAAAGAGAAACAATAAAACATATTAATCTGAAGTCAAGGTTAACAAATTTAATTCCTAGATGAATATAGTGAAACAGGAATTCTAGGTTAAGTTTCTGGTACATATCACTTCCTATTTTTCAGACACAATTTTATTCTTCATGTCCACATATAGGTATAAATAGACTAAATGATTACATACTAAGATTATCTCTGACTATTCTTTACATGATTTTTTCAAACATTACTGGTATGTCAGAAATCTGCACAGTATCTTCTCTTTCAGAATTTCTATAGAACCCTGTATCCACCAAAAAAAAAAAAGAATCTGCTTATCCTTTTATAATAAGATCATGGTGCCATGTTACTGCTGCTAGATCTTCAATACAAAATTGATACTGATGGTTTGCCTGCATTTGTGCCATTTGTGTTGGAACAACCTGAAGATGAAATAAAGAGCTTATGTGATGCTGTCCTGGTACTGCAAGAAGACTAACAGCACTAGAAAGAGCCTGTCAGTGAAAAAGTAATATTTCTAACCATATTTAAACCAGATGGGCCATTTCATATGGAATCAGCATTCAGAGCATGTGGTCTTAGATTTTTTAACTCAGAACTCTGAGGCTTAGACGTAGATGAATGTAGTGTTGAATAATAGTTTCAGATACCTGACCTCTGCAGACAGCAGCTGAGAAGTTGTATTTTTTCTCTCATAAATGTTCTCTGTTCTCATATCCTCTACTCTCTTCAGTGGACAACAAAATTAGTAGCAGAAAGCAAGGAAATAAGCACTAAAATATCCTAATTTTGCAGGTGGCTAAACTAAAGCCATATAAGCAAAGAGAGCCAGATGAGGAATCAGTCTCACAACTTAGGAAAAGGAAACAGTGCTGATGCAAAGACTGCTTAAAACCTTGTCTGTATGCAGTCACCAACTCCTATCTCTCCTCTTTCAACAGGCCATTCAGCTGATAATGTATAATAACTGCAATATAATGCATTATAATTACAGGATAATTCAGGTTGGAAGGGACCTCAGGAGGCCTCTAGACCAAACTCCTACTCAAAGCACTTCAGCTGTGAGATCAGATCAGACTAATTTTTCAGGGCTTTAACAAGCGTGGTCTTGAGCATGTTAAGGAATAGAGATTGCACAACCATTTCATGCAGCCTTTGTCACTGCTGATTGTCCTCAGGGAGAAAAAGCTTTTCCATATATCCAAATGGAACATCCTTCTGCAGGTCACAGAATCACTGAGGTTGGAAGACACCTCTGGACACCATCTAATCCAACCCCTCCCCGGCTAGTCTGGTCAGCTAGAGTAGTTTGCCCAGTGCTATGTCCAATTGGGTTTTGAACACCTCCAAGGATGGAAATTCCACAACTTCTCTGGGCAAAGAGTGTGGCTCTGTTTTCTGTAGTCTTCCCATCAGGTGTTTATACACATTGATAAGATCCCCTTGACCTTTTCTCCAAGCTGAACAGTCCCAGCTCCCTCAGACTCTCCTCACATGTCAGATGTTGGAATCCCTTGGTCATTCTCCCGTAACTGAGGATCTCCTTGATCTTCATGACTTTTCTAAGAGGACTGAAAGCAACACCACAAGGATATCTGCCATATCTTTCAGCACTCTCAGACTCAGCCTATCAGGCCTAAGGAACACATATGGGCGAAGTTTTCACATGCAGTCTCTGATTTGATCCTCACTTACTGCTGGCATTTCCTCTCCTCCTTCAAACCTTTCACTAAGCACAGCAGCCTTGTAGACCACACCGGTGAAGACTGAAGAAGGCACTCAGTAACTCAACCTTGTCTGTGCCCACTGTCCCTAAATCAACCATGCCATTTAGTCACAGTCTCATATTTTCTTTTTTCAGTCCTTTACTGCTAATGTAGCAGTGGAAGCTCTTCTTGTTGCCACTGATGTTTCTTTCAAGTCTCAACTGCATGTAAGCTTTAGTTTTTCTGACAACAACCCTACATTCTTGGGCAAAATTCTTAATTCCTTATTTGTAATCTTTCCCTGCTTCCCCTTAATGTATGCTGGTTTGGGGGTAGGGTGGGGCGTTTGGGGTTTTGGGGGGGTTTTTTGGTTTTTTGGATATCATTGGATACCATTGGATATCTGCCAGGAATTCCCTGATTAACTAAAGATAGTATTTTGATAAGTCTACTTGTCTTCCTGAGTGCTGGTATGGACCATTTTTGTGCTTGTTGGATGCTACCCTTAAAGGCCTGACAGCTTCCCTTATCTCTTTTTCCTTTTAGAGCTGCTCCTCAAGTGATCTCACCTACCAGTCACCTAGACAAGCTGCAGTCTGCTTGCCTGACACCAAGGGTCTGGACTCTGTGTCTCTCCTTTCTCCCTCAACATCTTTAGCACCCCCATTTCATGGCTACTACCATCCAGGCTGCCATTAATTGCCTCATCCCCAGCCAGCATCTCTTTCCTGGTGAACAGTAGATCCAGATGTGTGTCACCTCTGGTTGGGGTGTATCAAGAAGTTATCCTCTAGAAATCTCCCTGACTGCTCATATCTCATCATGTTGCCCCTCTAGCAGATATCAGGGAGGCTTGAGTCTTCCATTAGCACCAGTATTTGTGATACCAAGACTTCCTTGAATCATTTAAAGAAGGTTTATCACACTTCATCCTGACCTAGTAGTCTGTAAAAAACTCAGAATCATTGAAATATAGAATGGTTTATGTTGGAAGGGACCTTAAAGATCATCTAGTTCCAACCCCCCTGCCATGGGCAAGGACACCTCCCACTAGACCTGGTTGCTCAAAGCCCCATCCAATCTGGCCTTGAACGCTTCCAGGGATGGGGCATCCACAATTTCCCTGGGCAACCTGTTCCAGGGAAGTTCCTCACCACCCTCATAGTAAAAAATTTCTTCCTAATATCTATTCTAAATCTACCCTCTTCCAGTTTAAAGCCATTACCCCTTGTCCTATCACTACAGGCCCCTGTAAAAAGTCCCTCTCCAGATTTTTTGTAGGCCCCTTTCAGATAGTAGAAGGCTGCTATAAGGTCTGCTCAGAGCTTTCTCTTCTCCAGGCTGAACAACCCCAACTGTCTCAGCCTGTCCTCATAGCAGAGGTGTTCTAGTCCTCTGATCATTTTTGTGGCCCTCCTCTGGACCCGCTCCAACAGGTCCATGTCCTTCTTATGTTGGGATGCCAGAGCTCGATGCAGTACTCCAGGTGGGGTCTCACCAGGGCGGAGCAGAGGGGCAGAATCACCTCCCTCAACCTGCTGGCCACACTTCTTTTGATGCAGCCCAGGATGTGGTTGGCCTTCTGGCCTGCAAGTGCACATTGCTGGCCCATGTTGAGCTTCTCATTCACCAACACCCTCAAGTGCCTCTCCTCAGGGCTGCTCTCAATCGATTCTCTGCTCAGCCTGGATTTGTGCATGGGATTGCCCCAAACCACGTGCGCTACTTTGCACTTGGCCTTGTTGAACCATGAGGCTGGCATGGGCTCAGCTCTCAAGTCTGTCCAGGTCCCTCTGGATGGCATCCCTTCCCTCCAGCATGTCGACCACTCCACACGGCTTGGTGTCGTTGGCAAACTTGCTGAGAGTGCACTCAATCCCAACATCCATGTTGTCAACAAAGATGTTAAATAGTACCGGTCCCAATACCGACCCCTGAGGAACACCACTCATCACTGCTTGCCACTTGAACAACAAGCCATTGACCACAACTCTTTGAATGCGGCCATTCAGCCAGCTCCTTATCCACCAAGTGGTCTATCCATCAAATCCATGTCTGTCCAATTTAGAGACCAGGGTGTCGTGTGGGACAGTGTCAAATACTTTGCACAAGTCCAGGTAGATGACATCTGTTGCTCTGTAATGCCATTGTAGAAAGTCACCAAATTTGTCAGGCATGGTTTGCCCTTAGTGAAGCCATGTTGGCTGTCACCAATCACCTCCTTATTTTCCATGGGCCTTAACAGAGTTTCCAGGCAGATCTGGTCCATGACCTTGCTGGGCACAGAGGTGAGACTGACCAGCCTGTAGTTCCCCAGGTCTTCCATTTTTCCCTTTTTAAAAAAGGGGGTTAGGTTTCCCCCCCTTTTCCAATCAGTGGGAACTTCCCCAGACTGCCACGACTTCTCAAGTATGATGGATAGTGGTTTGACAACTTCATCTGCCAGTTCCCTTAGGACCTGTGGATGAATCTCATCAGGTCCCATGGACTTGTGCACCTTCAGGTTCCTCAGGTGGTCTCGGACCTGGTCTTCTCCTACAGTGGGCGGTACCTCACTCTCCCAGTCCCTGCCTTTATCTTCTGCAACTTGGGCAGTGTGGCTAGACCCTTTAGCAGTGAAGACTGAGGCAAAAAAGTCAGTAAGTACCTCAGCCTTCTCCATGTCCCAGGTGACCAGGTCTCCTGTTTCCTTCTGGAGTGGGCACACATCTTCCCTAGTCTTCCTTTTGTCCCCGATATACCTATAGAAGGCTTTTTTGTTGCCCCTGATGTCCCTGGCCAGATTTAATTCTATCTGGGCTTTAGCTTTCCTAACCTGATCCCTGGCTGCTCAGACAATTTCTCTGTATTCCTCCCAGGCTACCTGTCCTTGCTTCCACCCTTTGTAGGCTTCCTTTTTCTGTTTGAGATTGTCCAGGATCTCCTTGTTCATCCATGCAGTTTTTGCTTGACACTCATGATGTTTTTACTTGACTTCCTCGTTGTCAGGACGCATCGCTCCTGAGCATGGTGGGGGTGGTCCTTGAATATTGTCCAGATTTCTTGGGCCTCTCTTCCTTCCATGCCTTTATCCCCACTGTACTCCATCAAGCAGATCCCTGAAGAGGCTAAAGTCTGCTCTCCTGAAGTCCAGGGTAGCAAGCCTACTGCTCGCCCTCTTCATCGCCCTAAGGATCTCAAACTCCACCATCTCATGTTCACCACAGCCAAGACTGCCCTTGAGCATGACATTCCCCAGTCTGTTGCCCTCCCTGGCCTCTTCTTAGATCCCGACCCACAAGTGCTCACCAGACCATCATCCTTCCCATAAAAGAGCTCTATGCATCTGAGCTGCTCCTTCTCAGAGGGCAGCTCCCTCCTCTTCTTGCCTGCCTGTTTTCCCTACAAAGCTGCTACCTGTCCATTACAGTCTGCTGTTTCAGACACTCTCCATTGGCCCCTAACTGACCACAGACTGTAGCTGCCCCTCCTCTTGCAGTTGGGTGTTCAGTCTCTGGAGGGTCTCTGTGAAGACCCCATCAATCTCCTTTTCACATTCCCTGGAGCTGCTCAAGGAGTTCCTCTCCTCCTGTAGATCCCTAACCTAGTGATAGCTTCTCAGCCCACACACACAGGCAAGGACACCCTCTCCATCTGCATGGGTGCTCCCTCAACCTTCACAGGCCCTGGGAGCTGCATCCTCTCTGTGGATCCACTCTGGGCCCAGACATCCCATGTGCTGCTCCGGTACGTGCTGAGGATTGCACTATGCTGTGATCCACCACCACTTCTATGTCAAATGCAGCAGCTTCTGACTCCTTTCCATGCATACGCCTGCATGAACTAATGCATCTGTTAGCTGCTCCTGGGAGCTAGCCTCTGGGCTGGGAGGCAGTACAGATTTCTCCCTAACGCCAGTTGAATGGGGCTTATCACTGCCTCTTCAGAAGTCAGCTGAAGACAGAAGGTTGAAGTACCCTTTGATCACCAATAGCTGATGGACAGCAACTTTGCCCACAGAAGCAAAAGCCTTTAGGAGATATGCACCAGTACACACCAGCAGCACCAGCACACACGTTGAGGCTCCCAGAAGTTCCCAGAAGATGTGGAAGCAGAGCCCACAAACTGCTGCACAAACCACTGTGTCAGCTAGTGACATCTGTTTGCACCGCTTGTTTACTGAATAAGCCTACAACTAGGGATGACTAAAAGATGATCAAAATGCTCAAGTTTTCGTTGAAACAGACAGTGTTATAAAAAATAAAATCTTTGGTGGAAACACTGAAATTTTTCAGTGTTTCAAGGTCTACAGGAAATATTTCTTTTATCTTTTTAACTCCACTGGATTTTGACTTCACTTTCAGGTCAAACGTGTATGTGAATAAAATAGTTACTGTTAATGATTTTATTAAGTAGGATTATTAGATATTTTCTCATCAATAAAATGTGCAGAAACCTTGTAAAAAATGAACTTTATGGTGCTTACCTTTTGACATATCTTAATTGAATCTTTTATTACTGTTTCTATTTTGTGAATATTTTAACTGTTTGGTGTGGTTCTGGACAAAAGGAAATCTTCAAACACTGAACTTTCCTTGTGATCTCTGTATTGCAGAATATAGATCATCTTCCCAAAAGTGCATACCTTGGAGTAAAGGAAGGAAGATACAAAGAGCATTATCAGAGCCTAGAAAGTCTCCAGAAAAATAATATTACGAAACAACAAGAAGTTTGTCCATGTACCCAAGTTGTTAACTGCATTGCAAAATGATAAATAAGTGCATACAATGCGTGGACCCAGTTAGTGGCCCTTTCAGCAGGGGAGTAACATTTTTTTTTAATTACAAGATAGTATCTTTCATAAATATGGTAAACTATTTTAGTTAACCATTTCGGAATGGATGGTAAGAATGCAGGGTTTTTTCATGCTGCAAAAAATGTTTCCAGAGCATGGATAGACAGGGAAGTACATAAGGACAAATCTGGAACTGGTGAAAAAAAAGATTCTGAAACAAACTACATTTGTGTGACTGTCATTTTAGAAAGATGCATTGAACATTCCACCAATGGTATTTTCAATGACAATGTGCTCTCAGACTTATCTCAAAAATTTCTGCCTTGCATTCTCTTTTATGTTCCCAATCACGTTACCTACCTCAAACTAAAAACCTAAACTATAGCAGGAAATTTGTTCTTCTCAGATAGCCTGTGCTGAAATAACATTTCTGTACCTTAAAAAAAATCCCGAATGACAAAAAATGCATTCACATCAGGTAATTTCCATCATAAAGGCTGTATCATTTAAGCATTGTTATCCTCTCCAAAGGCTTTCAATTCGACCTTCCTAAAATTCTGCTGAAATTACTTTTTTCCCCCCTAATGTGTATTGCCATTCCTTTTCAGATGTTCCACACTGATACTGAAGATTTCAGTATGATTTTGCTATAAGTGTTTCTCACACTATTGTCAGATTTCTGCACAAGGAGATAGAAACAGATCTGTAAAAATGCCAGCTGTATATTTCTAAAACAAGGTTTGGTTTTTTTCCTGCATTCACTGCCACAAGTCTACATATAGCCTTTACCACTGGGCCTTTATGTTCATGTTTTCTTCCTAATGCTCCTTTTATCCTTTGCCAAAAGTGGTAGATGTCAAGTGTTATAATAAAACAGTCTGCAAAAATTATTCTCTTTTTTTCTCATTGCAATTATAAATTGATACCCTGTTCATTTCATACTGGTATACTTAGCTCTTAAGTAATGCTGTCCTTTACAAGACTCAGATGAGATATCTCAGCTCTTTAACTTGTATAGCAATGACACGCATATAGCCAGATTTTAGCAAATGTAACATATAAGATTGTTAACAACAGGACTGAAGTATTTAATGCTAAGTGTTTCACTAGAGGGCTTTGCATACAACTAAACAGGTAAGTTTAGTTTGTTGATTGGAACAGCATGAGCAGTATTTTTTCTTCTATTAATGGAAATGTTTACTACAGATGGAAGAATCGTGCTACATTCGTGCAATAAAGGCTGCAGGAATTGGGCCACTAACTCTCTAAGGTATTATGATATTTCACTATTATAAATCATAATTCAAGTACACCAAATTCAGTTGCACTATACATATAAACAAGAGTTGAAACAGGCTTTTTAATATATAGGAACATCTATGCCCATAATTAAGCAAAAACTTGACAATTGATTTAATACAAATTGTCTTTGCACACATGAATTATACCTTTTTTCCCCCCATGAAGCATGGCATAGATTTGTAAGTCTACAGAGATCACTTTATGGACTCTAGCTCTCACCCCCGTGTCCTTATATTTTGTAAACTTCTGAGACTGAAGCAGAAACGAGTCTTAATGTACCATTTTTCTTATGCTATCATACAAATAAGAAAAGTTAAGTTCTGTGATTTTCATATATGTTATGTTCAAGCTCTGAGCTAGGATTGAATCAATTAGAGCGATTTCCTAGTCAGAGGTACATATATGATAACTTTAATCTCTGTTTAATGACATAAATAGCTTATCTTTAGTTCTTCTGAAAATACTTGAGACGGTTAACCTATACATAAATGCTCTATTTCAACTGTTCTTTCCATATACCTACAAAATACATTTCCATTACTGCTAACAAGCTTCAGTCACAGACCCCATTGTATCAGACACTGAGAGCAAAAAGAAGGTCCACGTCCCACAAAATTTAGCATTTAAATATAGGATAAGAGACAACGTGAGCATATGAAATGACAGCAACTTATACAGAAATAGTCGATTAATAATGACCAGCAAGAGAAGCTTTGGCCACTTTTTCTAGCAGTGTAAGTCATTTCACAGGTTTTTGTAGATATCAGACAAATTTTTGATGAGATGGGCTAGTCTACTATGACAGACTAGGAATGAGGGACATTTTTAAAACCAATAAAAGGAGCCTTATACTAATATTCTAGCTAGCTGGGACCTAATCCTCTTCCATCATTTTAGCAGCTAAGTTGAGTTTGCCAAAAACTTTACAATTTTCAGCTTGCAGACCTAAGCTTGGGGTAGCAGATGCTGGTCAGTGTAGAGACAAATGCGTACGCATTTGTGTTGGGGAGGGTCACTGACACTTGCTTCTCCTGATCAACAATTTAAGACTGCTTGCCTACCCCAAGGGCACAGGTCTTTTGTAACTGCCTCTTGAGATGAAGTTGTAATCACTGCAGTTTAGCACTTTGAAGGCCCAATTCTGTTTTCATGCAGATTAATCCAAGACCTAAAGATAGCAAGTAATATGAGCAGCTAGTGGTGATCTTCATTTAGCAAAGTTAGTTGTAGATTTAAGTTGTAATGATATCCGTGCTTAGGTCCTGAATTTTATGCAGCTAATTTTACATACGCTGGTATGTAAACTGTCAGTCATACTGATAAAGTAATTACATTTTATCAAACTTAATATAAATATTTTTTTTCCCCAGAAGGATAATGTGACCATTAAGATACACAGAATAATCTTGTGTTTATAATCACTCTTTAGCTACAGCTAAATGATTATTCCATTCAGAATATTTTATTCATATCCTTTTTCTTTTTTTTTTTTTAAATATTTGTGGCAGAAGCACCACTCCCTCTCCCCTGCGGGTCTAATGGAGCCGTACAGGGGCATGGTGGCTCATTTGGCAGGAAGCTCATGAGCTGCTGATCATGTACGCAAACAAGCCCCTGCCACATACCCCAGATACCTGAGCCCTAGAGAGCAGCTCAGCCAATGAGCCTGCCTCAGAGATCCCTCGACCACTGAAAGCTACATGATGACCAACAGATGACCACACTTCAGATCCAACCAGGCTATAAAATGGTGTCCCCGCCAGAGACCCTCCTTTGAGTGATTCTCCTTGGAGCAGTGAGTCTGTGATGGTAAGCCCTCCGTTTGGATCAGGACATTGCACAAAGTAACTTCACCGGAGACTGTGTCCTTGTCTTTTAGGTGAGTGGTTTGCACATTTTGAACCATTATTCTAAGCTTAGATTTAGTACACACTGTATGGTATTAGTCCTCAACTGATATCCTGAACTGGTAAAAAGTTGTCTGCTGAAGTGTTTGTAGTATAAGATTCTTGTTAAATTTTACTATTCTACCTTTTTTGTGACACCATTAAAACTGATTTTTGGAACATCTTTTGTTGGTCTTACACTCCTGTGACAATATTGCACACAGGTACTTTGGAATAAAGTTTAATGAAGTTAACTCTATAAATCTGCCTGCATATAGAGCTTTTATACAAATCTCTTCTTTATTTGAAGTTAAACTGGGGAAAAAGGAAAATATAATCTATTTTTATTTGTAATTCGCAATGTTAATCCCAAAGGCTTTCGAACAACAAAAGTAGAGAATAAATTCATGCTGTAGTTTTTGGAATTACAAATGGAACATTCAAGGAAATGATCCATTGCCAAAGTTGTTAGTAGGGACCTACAGTATAACTTTTTGACCAGAAATGCAATAAAATTGCTGCCAAAACATTTTATTACTGAATTTAAGAGGAGTGCACTCTGTTAAGAGGTCTACCAGGACAATTCCTGGGAAGCTGGAGATTTGCCTAGACAACAACCTGCAAAAAGACAGGAAAAAATCCCTGAACAAATAGCAAAAATACCCTTCCCTATAAACAGCAAACAAAAGAAAAAGTACCAATCACAATAAAATTGGAAGAGAAAAAAACTCTGCAAACCCATAATGCAGAACTGAAGAACTCAACATGTTTATTCCCTAGAAGATCAGAGAAAGAAATATCCACTACATAATCAATGCTTGTTTCAGGAAGTCCATAGTGTTCACTGGGACGCAACTGGTGGCCCGTAGATCAAATCAAGACATAGAAGAGTTCTCTCCTGTCAGCACACTCCCTTCTCTTCAGGAAAGACAAAGAGTAGATGTTTAAGTTGCCCATGGCCTTCACCGACAAGTTGCCTCTTGCACACAGCCTAGTTCTAGTGCCTGATCTCCTGCAGCTGGCTAAGAGAAGGAACAAGTGCAGGCATCTTACTGCCTTCAGATGGCCCTAATACCCGGAGGAGGGATGGTGGGGTTAGCTGAAGTATGATATTGGGGTATGGTTTTGCAGAAATTGGACCTCTCAGGTCCATCTACATCTCTTTAGATTTGCTTGTTTGTTTGTTTGAAGGACTTCTGAAGCTGTAACTTCATCCAGACTGTTGTACTGCAGTTCCATAGTCAGAAATCCTAGGGAGCAAACATGAGTGTTACGAGCAAGAAGATTTCTTCTGAACTTTCAAATTACATGCATTTATGTCTTGACTTCAAAGTTAGGTTTTGAAATAAAGGAAGTGGTCTAAAATCTAGCAAGTTGCCATTACAAGGAATCCCCTTTTACAAGTTTATAATTTGCCTTGAATACGGTACAGTCAGAGATGCCAGGTAGGATCTTCAACCTGTTGTTCGCCTCAAGAAATGCATAGTGAGAATCACAATGTCTCTTACCCATAGAAAACATCCCTTATGAGTAGAAAATTCTCAAACATCACAAAAATTGTATTTATCTACATTTTCTGTTTGTGTCAGAGAAAGAGAATCCAGTGTTTCTCCTCATTCTTCACTTTCCACCTACCCCTTAAAAAACATCTATTCTTCATCACAGAGCCAAATTGTCACATGCTTAGCTCAGAAAAGGAAACAGTCAAATAAAAATGCACGCTGAACCCTTAGCAACCTGGAGTGATTGAGAACTGTGTTTTCTAGTTTAGCTGTAACTGCCTTCTAAAAAAAAGGCAGTTTTAAACAAAAAAAAAAAATGTTTGAGGAGTCAAATAGACTGCTGAAATAAAGCTACGGAAAGCACTGCTTTTCCTTAACCCTCCAACTGTTGCTGTCTCTATTTCTAGCTCTACTCTTTTTCATGATAAGGTCTTTAAACTACATACTTCTAACACCTTCCTAATTTTCTGCTTTTTTCTTTTTAATTTCCTAAAGCTAAAACTGGTTTTGATCATATCCATTTGGTTTATCTCATTATAACTGTCTGATTGGAATTATCTCCCCCATGGCTTTGCTCAGTCCATATATTACTTTGCCTCCAGGAATCTGCAATCTAGTATCCTCACCTTCCTTCTTTCTCATTTTTTTTTTTTTAAATTAGCTGATGAAACGGATTTAAGAATGATATTTTCTTATCATCTGAGAACTGAAGTTGGCTTTATCATACCTCTCACTGAGTTTGCACACAAATGCATCTTTACAGGCAACAACGAATAAATACACTTCTTAAGCACTCAAACCTCTTGCATACTAAAGCAAACAGAACATTGTGGGTTTGTTTGTTTTCTAAGTGAATGAAACATCTATAAAAATGACAGCAAATACTTGGAGCAAATTTATATAATTATGGCTTGAAAGTCAGGCAACAATATAATCTATAGTATTTAAATAAGGGAGAGAAATTCATTGATGTCAATGAACTTTGAATTAGGTTCAATCTGTTTACATGTTTTGTCTGTTCTGGTGCCTAAGAAAATACTTATTCAAAGCAATAAGATCATTCCTCCATAGGCTCCAATTCTGCATACTGCTAGCATAAGGACTAAGCAGTTAACAGCATTTCTGAAACTGTATTATACTGATTTCTGATGCAACTGAAAGTAGACTGCATGAAAAGAAGATTTTGTGCTGTAGATCACCTGTTTGCAAAGATAAAAAATTTTTTCAACTGATGAGTGTGTTGCATGATGGCTTTCCTGCTAAAGTTGTCTATCACATAAAAGTGCCCCAGATTATCGTAAGCAGCAAATTTGAGTAAAGTGTTTGTGACACAGGTAGCTTGCCTTTTAGAAATACTAAGTACCCACCTTCTGAAAATCATGGTAGTTTTAAAATTACTTACAATTTCATCACCAAAAACCCCAAACAAACCAACCAACTAACAAAGCAATAAAATCCAAGAGTTTAGATGGACAAGTTACTATATATTTCTGTGAGACAGAATGCATGTCACAAATACTAATTGCCATTCACCATTTATCTATTTCCAGAAATGATAAGCAAAGATCAACCAGCTCAATATAAAAAAAGACATGTACATGTATTGCCATTAGAAATGGAAACAACCTATATAAAGTCTTGGAGGCATAACTCGTATTTTATGGAGCATATCATTGTATTTGGTTGTTTACGAGACACAGAATGGCATGACAAATGAGGTGTGACACAGCAAGTCAACTTTAAAATAAAACAAAACTCTTCTATTTCTGGATCTGCTGCTTTGGATTATGTCTAAACAAAACACATCCATAGGAAAGGAATGATAAAATATTCAATGCATTTGAAATGTCAAGGGTTGTGGCAGTTCAGCTAGAGTTAAAGAGAAATGGAGGGAAGTTTGGCTTTCCAGCTACAGAACAGATTTTAGCTAGTGGCTCATGCCTAATTATAGTTTAGAAAAGCCTTCAAGAAGTTGAAAACAATTACAACAGTTTATGAAAAAATATTTCAAGTCACTTGTGTTCACTGATTTCTCAATATTGAAGGCTAGGAATTACTCTTAAATGTATTCATTTTGTATAATCAGTTTATATATCAACAACATATGGTAACATCAGAGCTGAGAGAAACTCAGTTCTTAAGTACTGAAGTGGTATATTAAAGCAAAAAAATATCAGGGGCGACCAACTAGTTTTGGGTGTTTTAAATGATCTGATAAACAGTCTGTTACGTTTTTAAATTCTTACAAAAACCGTGACATAAGTGAATACTATGCCCAAATTTTTTTACATGACTCCCTCTGATAATGGCATCAGATGCAAGATTGAAATTATGACTAGACTATTGTAAAACCCATTTAGAACTACAATAGTGCTTTAACAAATCTTAAAGGTACTTTAGGATAGCTCTACTATGTTCCATTCAATCTGTGAATAGTAATCAGGATTAAGGATTTCTTTCTCTGCTCCCTTGTTTTCTTGTATTCACATAAGCAAATATAGAACACTAAAAAAATGAGTATCAAGGCACAATACTATCCTTCTAATATAGAAATACCATATTTGAAAATTGTTATTTAATTATTAAAACTAGTTGAATCTCTTAGAAGGTTTCTCTCTACCACACTTCTGTGAAAGCTGGCTTGGCGTCCTGACTGTAGGCTACAATACCTCTCTCTCATTATTAATAGTGGCATCTGTCATGGCTTAACCCCAGCCAGCAACTAGGACCACATAGCCGCTCTCTCACTCCCTCTTCAGTGGGATGGGGGAGAGAATCAGAAGAGTAAAAGTGAGAAAAAGCTCGTGGGTTGAGATAAAAACAGTTTAATAAGTAAAACAAAAGCCATGTAGCAAGTAAGGCAAAAAAGGAATTCATTTGCCACTTCCCGTGATCAGGCAGGTGTTCAGCCATCTCCAGGAAAGGAGGGCTCCATCACACGTAACAGTTACGTGGGAAGACAAATGCCATAACTCTGAACATCCCCCCCCCCCTCCTTCTTCTTCTCCCAGCTTTATATGCTGAGCATGATGTCATATGGCATGGAATATTCCTTTGGTCTATTGGGGTCAGCTGTCCCAACTGCATCCCCTCCCAATTTCTTGTGCACTCCCAGCCTACTCGCTGGCAGGGCTGTATGTGGAACAGAAAAGGCCTTGACTGCCTAGCAACAACTACAACCATCAGTATTTTACCAACACTATTTTCATTCCAGATATAAAACATAGCACTATACCAGCTACTAGTAAGAAAATCAACTCTATCCCAGCTGAAACCATGACAACATCCTAGGAAGTGCTTAACCAAAATAATATTCAGTGAATCACAGAATCACAGGGGTTGGAAGGGACCTCTGGAGATCATCTAGTCCAACCTCCCTGCCAGAGCAGGGTCACCAAGAGCAGGTTGCACAGGATGGTGTCCAGGTGGGTTTGGAATGTCCCCAGAGTTGGAGACTCCACCACATGTCTGGGCAGCCTGTTCCAGTGTTTTGCCACCCTCAAAGGAAAGAAGTTCCTCCCCATGTTTAGACGGAACTTCCTATGTTCAAGTTTGTGCCCATTCCCTCTTGTCCTATCACTGGGCATCACTGCAGGGATAACCTGGTCCCATCCTCCCGGCACCCTCCCTGTAAGTATTTCTAAGCATTGATGAGATGCCCCTCAGCCTTCTCTTCTCCAGACTAAAAAGACCCACGTCCCTCAGCCTTTCCTCATAAGAAAGATGTTCCAGCCCCCTAATCATCTTTGTAGCCCTCTGCTGTACCCTCTCCAGCAGTTCCCTGTCCTTCTTAAACCAGGGAGCCCAGAACTAGACACAGTACTCCAGATGCAGCTTCACCAGGGCAGAGTAGAGGGGGAGGATAACCTCCTGTGACCTGCTTGCCACACACCTCTTGATGAACCCCAGGATGCCATTGGCCGTCTTGGCCCCAAGGGCACATTGCTGGCCCATGGTCATCCTGTTGTCCACCAGGACTCCCAGGTCCCTTTCCACAGAGCTGCTTTCCAGCAGGTCAGCCCCTAACTTGTACTGGTGCATGGGGTTATTCCTCCCCATGTGCAGTACCCTATGCTTGCCTTTCTTGAATTTCATAAGGTTTCTCAGTTAGAGTTGTTCTGTTCAGATGTCTTGAGTCAAGACTCTGACCATACTGAAAAACTTAAAAACAGATCTCCCAGTTTTGCGTATAAGTCTCCTGGCCTTTGTGGAAGATAGGAAGAGGCACACCTGTATGGTTGCCCCATGTCGTGCTTCGGGCTGGATTGGCCACCAAGGCGAATGACAGGTGCTCTCCCCCATCTGTGTCTTCAAGGAGAGGAGGGAGAGAGAGAAAGAGACTTGAGTTTAGCAGGAACTAAACTACTTTAATGAAAATATTAATAATAGAATAGAAAGAAAATAATGAAATATATACAAAACCATATCAAGCTCCCAGGATGACGATCATATCACCAGCAGGCACTGGGGAATATGCTCCAAAGTGGTTTTGGTTTTCTGGGTTTCTTTGTTTATTTTTGTTTTGAGAGTAAGGACAAACTAGCAAGGGATCTCAGGGGAAAGTCAGATACCTGTCAAAACTTTGGTTGTTTTCTTCAATAGAAACGGAGACTTTGACAACAGCAGCAATCTTATCATTCCACTTCCAGAATGTGAAAAGTAGTTGTAGAGAAGATGGAGATTCCCTTTCCACAAGAATGGACAGTGACAGGACAAAAGGCAATGAGCACAAGTCGATTCAGGGGAAATTCTGTTTGCATATAAGAAAAAAAAGTAAATCTTCATCATGAGAACAATTCAGCATTGGGATGGGTAGCCCAGAGGAGCGATACAACCTTCCCTGCTGGAAATATTCAAGACTTGTTTTGACAGGTCCCTGGATAACCTAATCTAAGGTCCTGCTTTCAATGGAAGATAATGCTAGATGATCTCCAGAGGTCCCTTCCAGCCTAAACCTCCCTGTGATATTAAGAGAGGCAACATTTGCTATCATCCAGGTTAACTAAGTTCCTCGTGGTGGTAGTTTTTGTTTTGACATTTCAATAGTGGCTAAACTACCATGGCTACAAGAAACATAAAGAGTAACCTAGAACACAAACCTGTTTTAAGGCAGCATCAACTGTACCTGTTATCGTACTGTAAGTGAAAAAAACCAACCAACAGCTCGTGATCGTTCATACGTGTAAACATTAAGTAGCGTTAACAAGCCCAGAATAAAAATATTGTATTAAAGTACTAAGGGTTGCAAATGAGTTGACGTGCTGTAGAACTGAGCCTGAAATCAGAGTCCAAATGGAAATCCTTGCGGGATATTCATAGCTTTGAATGCGAAAACTATTAAAATTATTTCTAGGTATTTTAGCCTATCACTAATTCTAGCCTTGTCTAATTTTTACTGTGCCATGCAGAAAGGTGCAGAAAGGTACAGAAAGTATGACCTAGATTAAACAGTGCAAAGAAAAAGAACACACAAGGGACACACTGATGTTAGCATCCTAAGTAGCAAATGAAACTGTTAATCATAGAAGAAACATATTTTCCTTCCATAATACAGAAATTGCTCTAAGTAATGTCATCAATCCCTGTCTCTTCCATGGAGAGAAAAATGTTGGCTTATAGTGTTCAAAAATGTTGATGTTTTTTTCCTTACTCAAGAGCAACATAAGGACATATCTATTAATTTTACTACAGATCAGAAAGGGAGGCAGCACAAAGCAGACATTTCAATAAGATTAAAGGTCTGAGTTAAACTGACAAGAGACAAGAGAAGCAGTTTAAAATGACACTGAATATTCCTATACACCAATGTAAAATGTAAAAAATAACCCACAAAACAATTTTTCATTTCTTGCTTTTGTAATCTAACAAAAACTGCTTGCATTATATAAACAATGTTCTTGTTTATGGAGGCTTACAAAATTCCTTTAAAAATGTGGCAAATATAAAAAAAACCCATTTATTAAAATGTAGACAGCCGCTAGATATTATTTGCAGTGTGTTTATCAAACTGGTAACCCACATATATTTGCCATCTATTAGGAGAACACTCTTACAGCTTATCTTTAGAAAAATTATCAAATATATCTCTGTCTCAGCACATAGCTTGTCCTGTGGCAACATAATTATTCTGGGGGTCCATTCCTGCAAAGCGATGAATATTTGATGGAAGTTGATGCAGATTTGAGTGAAACTTGACAATATTCATGGATAGCAGAAAATATTTTCCTAGTAACAATACATTAACAATAGGTGGGAGAATAATTCCCTATTGCCAATTGTGACACAGCAGAACATACCAGTACTATATTATTAATACTGAAGCCTATGGTCTATACACAACAGAAGATTAATTCAGAGCACTAACTGCAGATCAAATCAGGGTAACCATTCCCAGCTGACTGTTTTGCTTCTGTTCTGAGATTGTTGCTGTAGGTCAAAATCCTAAAGCAATTACAGTAAAAAGAGTAAAAATAAAATAAAAAAAAAAGATCTTTTATAGTAGGTGGAGAGATAGTAATAATTAAAAAACAAAACCAAGCCCACCTAAATGATCTACCTCTGTTGCATTATGGCAAATGTTCAAAGCTGTAGCTTGTCAATACTTCTCTTCTGCAGTGTGCTGTACAGTACCAATAATACTACTTTAAACCCTGTTCCAACTGGGATTTCTGTAAAAAGAAAATGAGTATTAGATTACATTCTTCAGCTCTGATAAGCTATCTAATTCTCAGTTTGACCATTACGCATAAACCATCACCCGCTTTTAATCCCTCTGCCTCTCACTCCTTGTTTCTCAGACCAAAATTTTAACTTACTTTCTTCCCTTAAAATCAGCATACCCAGAATGAGCAACAAAAGATTACAAACAAGCAAAAAACCATACCAGTATATTCTTGAAATTCCCATATTAATACGTCAGAAAATTCTAAAGCAACATTTCTCAACTGGTGGTACGGGTAATTGATATCATACAGCAGGTTTTTCTGATAAGATGGCAGGGGTAATTCTTGAAGGTGTACCATATCTTACTTTCTTGAAAGCAGGTCAGCATTCAAAAGTTTGGGAACAGTTTTGATGATAATCATGGTTCAGTGCTTATAAAGTAACATTTTCTTAACTCCTAAAGCTTATTATCTTTTAAACAGATAAAATCTAATGTTTTAAACTAAGAACCTTAGTCAAATAGGTTCAATTTTAAATTCAGAGTGTTAATTTTCAGCCACTATGAACAAATTCCTCCCAAGGAGACCACATCACATCTAAGCTATTTGTGTAGAATTAGGATACCAGTCTGTACATTTAATGCCTTCCAGAGGGGAAGCAGAAAATAGAAGACACGGAAAGGTCTCCAGAGAGGTTGTTTTCCAAGTCATCCAATCCACTGAGAAATATAGTAATCAGGATGGAAGAGTCTTGCTATACTCTTGAAATCATTCAAATATCATGCCTCCATTCAGCCATACACATTACCTTTCCTAGGGTAATAATTTGAATAATGGAAAAATCACAATGTCATAGAAGCAAATGCAGAGCTGGAGAATATTCAGAGGCAGAAACTGACATTTGGTTAGAAAAAGCACGGTACTGAAACTCAGTCAGAAATGGCAGCAATGACTGTCAAGACTTGTAGGGAGGAATCCTTTCTGTAATTAGAAGCAGTCCCCATATATTCTGTGTATCTCAGCAAGAGATGCTGGCCAGCAGCAAGCTCCAAAATGCTTTTGATCAGGCAGTGTTACAAGGATTCACACTGTTAAAGAAAAAAAATAAAAGCAGCTTCTTCAAATTACTCTTCATGATCAGAAGGTGACAAGAGGTTAGGGAGAAAGGAAAATGAAAATAAGGTAAATTGAAGCACAATCAAATGACTTATTGGTCCAGCATTTGTCCCCCAGTTAAAAATGATACTGTTGCTAGATCCCCCAGATACCATACGACTGAAAACCCCACATATTTAGTACCCATTAACACATTTTCACAGTCTCAATATACTAATCAAATCAATGGTTGATTCTTCCTTCCCCAAGCTGAACATATTCTGTGACAGTAAGCTTTCTTGCTGACTCAATTCTGTTGCTCTTAACACATGCACTGAGGAAATGCAGCTAATCTCTGGATCTAGCCATCCTGTGATCCTTCAGAAACTGTTGCTTGGAAGTGGTGTGTTAGCAAGTTGCATGGAAAATGCTTTTTCCTCCTCTCTCATGTCCAGAAATCCTTACAGGGAAAAGATACACAGTGAGAATGAAACAGAAATTCATCACCTGGCAAAGACAATAAGAACACTCCCAAACCACTCATGTCTTTTAAGAAGTTTAGAGACAAGTATAGGAAGCTTGGAAGATGGGATAATAATCGTGGTAGCTTTCACGAAAAAAACCCCAAACAATAAACTGCCTTACTTTTGCATCTTCTACTTATCTTCTGCTTTATGAATCGCCATTTTTGATCAAAGGTTAGAATAATTAGTGATCAATCGCTATTAAAACCAAATCACTGCTTATAAGAGCACTGGGTAAAGAATGCAAAAAATATTCTGATTTTCACTCGTCTTTCTATCTAAAAGTATTTTAATTTAAGCACTCTTCAGCTTTGTTTTTAAGGCCAATATTTTATTCTTGAGTTGCATTTCCTAGTTTTGAACTTTTATCATATGATGTTTATTAGTGTGGTACATATACCATTAGTGTATTACATGTAAGTTTATTATATATGCAGTATTAATATTGCATATATATCACTAATATGTACGATATTACTCACATCTCTTTTAATCAGAGTAAGTTATGGCTACACTTGTTCACTTTGTGTTATTTTATTGTAAAAGTAAATTATAACAATTAAGTATATCTCCTGTAGTCCAGGTTTACTACCCATCCCAGTTAACTGATCACTTGGTAGCTGAATGGACTGCTGAAAAAAACCCATGTCATTAAAGAAATTAAGCCACAGGAGAAAGAATGTTGTCTTTATTCATACATGCAACTTCATAAGAGATTGCTGGAAGTTATGTGGAAATAACTAAATGTAGCCTTCAACCCAGCTGTCCCTCATCTTCCACCATCCTGTTCTGGCATATTAAAATTTATGAAAGTCTTTCTACTATTTCACTTGGATTAGGTGTATAAATACCAGAAAGTTACTTTACTTCACAGTATTTGATAAACTCACAGCTACATGAGAAAGCTGGTGAGCTATCATGTGCAAAGCAAATTATTTGAGTGATCAGTCACCATTGCATAGCGTTACAGTAAACATTGAATTTGTCCCCTGAAATTCAATAAAAAGGTAGTTACCTTTCTGACCAAAAAAAAATCCAGGTACAGAACAACAAAGCAGGAGGGAGAAGACATAAGACTACAACTTGTACACCTATAAGGCACCCAGAACAAAATTGCTTCCATGGACAAAATTAATTACTGCATATTTTGTTGAAAATTACCGATCCTTTAATTACCAATAGTGAATCTGTTCTCAGTCTTTATCAAGATTTGATGAATTTTGTATTATGAATCCCAACTCTCATTTCTGGAATTTCTTCTAAAGTCTAATATCAGTCATTTAATAATTTTTCCTTCTCTGTCCTGATTGATACTATCTTTATACACTAATCTCTGCATAACACATCATTACTAATAAACAGGCCACAACCTGGAAACAAAGAAATCTGTAGCATTCAACACAACAGAAGGATGCAATGTATGTCAGAATATTCACTGTCAGAATATTCATTAAACCTTGTATTTTGGTTTGGGTTGGGCTGGCCACTTAAAAGGAATGACAGATGCTCTCTGACTTCTCTCCCAAGTGAGAGAAGAGTAAGAGAAAAACAGACTTATGAGTTTAAAAGAAACTAAAATAATAATAAAAGTAGGTAATAATATTAATAAGAAAATAATGAAATATTTACATATATACAAAACCATATCAAGCTCCCATCACCAACAGGCACTGGGAAAGTCCCAGACTGGAGTCAGTGATGGATAGGAGCTGAACTCAAGAACTGGATTCAAGAACGCACAGATTGGGACTAAAGGCAGATGAACAGAGTCCTCCTCGGATGCCGGCCATTGAAGAAAGAGGGCTGACCCTTTGATCCCTCAGCTTTTATACTGAGCATGAGGCAGATGGGATGGAATACCCTGTTGGTCAGTTTTGGGCCACCTGTCCTGTCTGCTCCTCCCCACAGGTGTGACCCTTCTACGTTTTTCCACTTTTAACCCTCCAACTTGGCAAATAACAAAGTTGGCTGGCCTTGGTTCTTATAGCAGTAAGTATAAGGAAGAGCCTCTCTGTATACCATGCCTTGGCATAAATTATAAACATCAGGCCTTACCACTCTGGAAGCAGTCTACTGTCTTAAAAATACGCTGTTAATTTCAGAGAGTTAGAAGAGGCTTAGCTGCAAAGTAAAATTACTGAACAGAAAAATGGTTCTGTTTTACCTCAAACCAGGATAAAAAGGGCTCTATACAAAGGCAGTAGAGTCTTTTCATTTCCCTGAAAATCCTAATGTCAGGAAATGACACTGAGAACCTGTGACAAAACACATCTTCATCAGCCTTTAAGAACAAGTATATTGCAAATACGTATTCCCAAGAACCTGCTCAGAAGTATTCCCTAGCCACATACAGCAGATGGACTAGTGTTTAGCAGTCATTTTTGGTGTCTGGCAATCATTTCAGGCGTCAAACACAATGCTGTAGTGTAAGAATATCAGGCCAGTAGGTTCCAAGCTATATAAAGTGTTTTTTTCTTGCTTCCATCTATTGGCATCAGTTTTCTCTTTCCTTTCTACTAGTCCAAACCAAAATCATCTCCATCACATTTTGTTTTTCCTTTCTCAGTGTTATCATGCTCAGAGAATGTGGATTAGACAAGAAAACACAATGCCAAAGTACCAACAGGTACCTGATTTTTCAGTGAATGTTAAAATAGAGCTGTCAATGCTTTTAAATTCATCCATCATCAATATAACTAAATTGTTATTTACCTATTTTTGAAGTTTCAGTTTTTTCTTAAAGAGCACTGACAAAGCAACGTTTTGACCAAGTCTTCATTACACACAAACAACAATACTCAGTATAGAAAATATTATTATCTTATACTAATGAAACCTTTTTCCCCACTGTGCTTTCCGCTCAGCAGAATCAATCATTGATTTATTTTGATCACTGTCTTTATAAATAAAAAATACATGCAACTATTGACCCTGGACAGCTAAAAAAAAATCTACTCATGAGAAGCAATACAAATGACCTTATAATTTAGAAATACTTAAAAAGATCAGGAGAAAACACATTTAATAAGTGAGGTAGTTGAATCACTAGGGAGTTGGGTAGCTGAATGGTTTCTAGCCTTCATTTAACATGGATGAAGCTAGACACACTGTTGAAACTTTAACAATCTCAACTAACATAATGAGAAACAAGATTGTCTCATGTTATATTCATGTTATTCTGTTTAATGAAAAAATTCATACATTAGGAAGAGATCTGCAAGATTGGTACTACTCACTCTCATTTTAGGCTTCTTCAGTAGGCTGCAGTTAAAGAAACAATTACACCCACACACAAATAGGGCTTATTTTTCATTATTTATTTTTCCAAATGTTTGTGTGTAAATGCAGCACATATTGAAAAGACCAAAACATAAAAAAATATAACCTGAAATTGTTCATAAGGTATAAATGGTTTCAAAAAAATAGGAGGAAATTTCTGGATGTTCTTCTAAAATAAATATCTCAACAAGAGTTTCCATCAACCATCTGCTGTTCCACATAATATTAAATATTTGGAACCAAATCTATTTGGCAAACACATTTTAAAGAATTTGACCCAAAAGTTCCAGATACTTAATACATTCTAAAGATGTTACCAATAAAATTAATAAGGTTCAGTTAAAGGCATATTAAATAAGTTAGACACTCCTCTGCAATCAGAACAAGAAAAAGGTGCATTTCTCCTGAAGTAGTTGGTCTTCCCTCCCCAAGCCTCTCTGTATTCACAGAGCAGCGCTCATTGGGTATATGCTGTGCTTTAATAAAGGAACTATGGCCTTGTTAACAAAAAAAAGTGAACAAATTTTCCTTTAATAAAGAAGGTAATGCATAAGATTTTCTACAACTGTTTTGGTAATGACAGTCTTTATAGTTCTTGCAAAACTAAACCATTTTGTGGATTTATTGTTCTTCTGAAGTACCTGTTGCTTATGAAAATTAAAGGCAATTTCCACTGGTAATAAAATTCACTATAAAAATACATTAGATGTCATTCATATTTCAAGGTAAGAGCCAACATCCAAGTTCCAGCACTGTCTTACATAAACTTGCTCTTCCTTCTGTGGCTTCATATAGCGTGTAGTTAAAGACAAGAGCCTGACAAACAAGTACTCTACTAATATTACCTGTTATGGCAACTTGTATGAGCTTTTATTCTTAAAACAACAACAACAAAAACCACCACCACCACAAAAATGGTCACCCCAGTTAATTTAAGAGCATTTTCAGCACCTACTGAAAGTGACATTCTATTCTGAAGTAACATTGGTGGGATTCATTTGCCTGAACATTAGTATCCAAGTGCCTTTTTAGACACCCTAAAGAAGTTGAACATGTTCACATTAGACTGACAAGAACTATATTTTCAAGAAGAAATATCTTTTTCCTTAAAAAAAAAAAAAAAAAAATTGTGTGAAATTCAGTTGCCTGAATAAAGATGTCTAGCACCACTTCAGGATAACCTACCTGGCTTTCAGTTCTTCCAGAATGGTACAAGCTGTTTGTCATTATCTGTCAGCCCATTCAGATGCCTCAGATGTTTGTCACTAGAAGCCAATATCTCTGTGACATATTTTTTTTAAAATTCTTGTGAAAATATATTTTTTGAAAAGTCTTTGAAACAGATAAACAGGAACCCTGAAGTATTTGTAATATTAACTAGGCAAATATTAGACCTTAACTGAAATGCATTTAATAAAAAAAAGTTTGGAGAGTATTAAACGGGCATAGGTTTCACATTTTCATTCCTTGCAGTTTTGATTATATATTATCACCAGGAATAAGAAAAGAGAAAGTAAAACTTCAAGCTATACAATTCCAGCCATTGAAAACTGAGAAATTGTGGTCTTGCTATTGTATAGCATTCTCTCTGAGCCAATCGTTTTCTGAAGAAGTCATGATATTGCTTCTTCCAAGCTGCACACCTGAAAATAGAATTTTCTGTTAGTATTTCAGTGCTTCCTTCTTGCAATCTGTTTTTCTTGCTCATTAACTTAAGCAGTAATCCTTACAGCATCTGTCCACTTCCTTTACTGATGGCTAGCTGTAGAATCTAACACACTACATTTACCTCACTCCCATACTTCCACCTGTATATTTTTTCACATCTTTCCCACTGTTCTCATGCAAGTAGAAGAGCTGCTGCGAGAATCCTGAATAAGTAAGCCTAATAAGGATGAAAAAAAGTCCCTTGTTGGCACAGAGTGGGATGCAATAAAAGATTACAACATGTAAAACCAAAGTAAAGACTGGAGAAAAGCTGATGACATGGATTTGAAAAATGTGTATTTAAGACTGACAGAGATTAGGACAGCTTTATCTTTACTGTAGCTTTATTAACTTCACTGAGGTTACATCAGAGACTCAGCTATTGTAACACAAAGAACCCACATATATTGCTTTTTAAAGATTTGGGTTTTTTAAAAGTATCATTATTTTTTACCCTACTGTGACTGTTAGCCCTGAAAGATGAATCCTTACTGGAATCTACCAGTGATCCATCTACACAGCACTGCTTCAGCATGAATCATCCCTAAACAGACAACTCACACTGCTGTCTAGAATTTAGTAGTTTCTTTTTCAACTTTGCTGCTATGTTAAAGTAGCTAATAAGTGAAGCAATTTATCTTTTTATAACTTCATGAAAAACTCTTACCTTTTTCTGCCTCCCCACAATTCATGAAAGAAAATGCTGATAACAAGATTACTAAAATTCAATACAATATTTCAGGTACCACTGAAAATGAGCAATATAAATGAAGCATAAATACAAAACTTTCTCTTCTCTATTCCATTCTTCTGTTTAGGCTGACAATAAAAAGGAAGCTTCCAGCCAGTGGAAACACAGGCTTCTTCCAAGCCTTCCAATAGCAAGTAAAAATAAACATCAATAAGGGCATCACCAGCAGAGATAAAGAAGTCATTACCCCACTCTACTCAGCACTTGTCAGGCCGCAACTGGAATACTGTGTTCAGTTTTGATCCCCACTATGCAAAAAAGATGTGAACAGGCTGGAGAGGATCCAGAGAAGGAGGACAAAGTTGATCAAAGGACTGGGAGGCCTGCCATATGAGGGAAGGCTGAGGGAATTGGGTTTGTTCAGCTTTGAGAAAAGAAGGCTTATCATCATGTTCCTGTATCTAAAGGGTGACTACAAAGAAGATGGGGACTCCCTTTTTACAAGGAATCACATGGAAAAAATGAAGGGTAATGGGTACAAGTTCCTCCTGGGGAGATTCCAACTGGACACAAGACAAAAATTTTTCACAATGAGAACAATCAGCCATTGGAATAATCTCCTCAGGGAAGTGGTGGATTTCCCATCATTAGACGCTTTTAAGATTCAGCTGGACAGGGTGCTGGGCCTTCTTGTCTATACTGTGCTTTTGCCAAGAAAGGTTGGACCAGATGATCCTTGAGATCCCTTCTAACCTGGTATTCTATGATTCTATGATGCTATGAACTATCCCACCACTTCAGAAACAGAGCTTGATCGTTTAATGGAAAGGTTTTTGAGACATGGTTGCAAGACCATAATGTGGACACCCGAAATAGTACTGTTTAAAGTCTACTTGAACAGAAAAATAATGATATTCAATCATTGTACAAGAACTAGTAAGTACAATATAAACACAAATCGTCTGTACCTTTCTCCTTCTTCCACTTCCACTTCAAGGAACCTGTTCCAATTACATATCCACATAGTTTTCTAAACATATTATGGTAAAAAAATGTAGGATATACATTGTACACACACAGTGGATCTGTCACAAGTTGTAATTTTGTTCTTTGCACTTCTGTTTGCAGAGAAGAATTTCCATAAATAAATATTTCTTAGAATGAAGTTACATTACAAAAATCTTTAGCTCATTTAAATTCAGAACCATATCCTAGCACTTCAAGCCTGCAGATGTTTAGTTTTGAAATGAAGCCATTTGCCCATATAGTGTGATCAGTTTACATATGTTGCTATAGTTTAGTCATTGTTTGACTTGATGTCTGACAGAAATGAGTCTTTTTTTCCCCCTCTAACATTTAAATTTTCTTTTTTACTATTTATATGATAATACCATCATGACATGATCATTCCCTGCTCATGCAATCCTTGCCTTTCATGGTGCTGAGAGAAGCATTAACATCACTTGCATTTTCCTCTTTTTATGTGAAGATTGAATATCCAGCTGTTACCTTAATTAAGTCTGCCACAGGCAAGGATCTGACTTTACGTACCTGCAGAGAGAACTTTCATGGTGGTTTAATGACTAGCTATAGATTGAGCAAAGTGACTCAAGAGCTAATGCAAGCAAAAGCTTAGCTCAAGTGAGTGCCAGAGCTGTCAATTTCCAATTAGGAGACTTGTTTGTCTCTCATGACAGTGAACCACCACAAATTACATGCTTTAGTACTGTTGGTTAATCTTTTGCCACCTGACAGATGGAAGTAAATCAGTTGACTTATGTTAATCACTTCCAGGAAGTGAGAATTATTTAAATCTTGGCACAGTTTTGCATCTGTGAGGACAGCATTAGGAGAGATCACAACAGAAACCCATTATTTATAGATAAGGTGTCATCTGAAGGGGGGGGGAGGAGGTGGAATGAGTGGCAGGGAATATGGGGAAAATGAAAGGCATTATTCAGCCCTTTCTCAAAAGCTCTCTCACTTGAGGAGAAAGCTTCTGATTGTTCATATGTTGCATATTTTATGTTTTTACAAAGCTGAATACAATTTTCAGCAAAATCAAGTTGTTATCATATGTATATATAGAAGAAATGCATAGAGGTCCCCTGAAGAGATGTTTGACAATTTATACCTGACAAAAGTATCAGTGTGTAATAGTTAAATACACCTCTACTAAAAATAAGAAAATAAATCTGGCACTATGAAAAAAAACCTGGGATGAATCCTGTGTGGAAAAATGGAGAATAAGTTTCATTATAAAAAAATGACTAAATAATATTAGAAAACTTGTGAAACGACTATTAAGACCTTGACATGTAGCTCTAAAAAGCCAAGCTGACATCATGAACTTTAGATTAGTGCCTAGTAACACCTGCCAACATAAGAGCAAACTGCATTTCAAAGCACGAGAAGATCAACTCCCAGTTTGCTTTCTGCAGTTTTCCCCTTTTAATACAACTGTATAACAATTTGGAGAAAAGCTTGGATTTCTATGGTACCTCATTGTTCTCCTATTGACTGCCCTCTCCACGAGATTAATACTGCCATAATTGCAGTCAGTTATTTGACGAATATGGGTTTTTAAACACTTTTATTTAGTTCAAAATCATATGTGATGTCACGTAATTTAGAAAAAAGGTAATAGGATTATTATGTAAATTCTTTTGCACTTTATCTCCAAATTCAAACTTCCACAGTTCATAACAGGACTTCAAAATTTGCTAAGGAAAAATGCTTCAGGATAGAAAGGAACCTTTTTTGGGAAATGCCAATAAGACATGTTTCAGAGGCATATTTTTTACTGTAAAAATAGTTCTATAGTTATAGAACACAGTTTGCTATTTAGATTGCAGGCAAGTAAGCAGGTGCCATTTTACCACTGATCATTAACTTGACCTTTTAGCGCTCTTGAAGGATGATACAGACTTACACTGCACTGTCCCATTGTATCGTCAACACCTTCCAACACCTTCCTACTTACACATACACTTACTCACTCCATTTCCCCTATGGTCTTACAAACAGAGCTCCACTTCACTGAGATTGCAGGGTAGAGGCACTCAGGATCTGGATTAAGATTACATGGACATTAATAAATTCAACCCCCCGCCTCTGAACTTTTCAAAGTTATTTTATTTAATACACCTATCTTTCTTATTTGGCTCCCTTTGGAGAAGGGTCTCTTCTGTGCTTCATGGCTCTCAATGCTTTTCCATGGGCTTCACAAATCCTTGTGCATATAGGTAGTATTATCAGGACTGCTAGTTAAAAAGGTAGCATTACTGCATTCTGAATTGAATATGAAATTATACTAAGAATTCTTAGGCTCCCCCCCACCCCATATTTTTTTTCTGATAACATTTACAATCATCCTCAAAAAGGCTGCATTTTACTCTGGCCCACAAATCTTAACTTGCTTGTTTTCCTTTTTCTACATAGTGATTTTGCACTGTGTGCTGATTGATCCACTTTCAGAATCACACCGGGTTAATTATCATTCATGCTCGCAACAGCCAGCACACATTCCACTTGAATGGGTAGAGGGGATTCTGGAGCGCTGTTTAACCAAATGAACAGGCCACAGAAAATCACAGTGCTAAATATCACTTCCCAGGTAATTAACTGTGTCTTGGGTGCTCCCCGTCAACCTTCTTTCACAGTTTGTTGATGTTTTCATTGCATGCAGAATGTTGTGTCTTTAAAACATAATACATAAAATTTTGTTTTACAGTATTGTTTACACACAGAAACACACACATATATATAAAAGACTGTTCATTGCCTTTCTGCCTACACAGCTAATTTTTTTTCCTGGCATATAACATACATAAACAATAAAAAAATATCTCTCGCCTTCAGAGAAATCAGAGCTAAAAGTGAATAACAAAGTTGCAAATTTTATTTATGACCTTGTTGTCCTTCAATCTGTCCAAAAGCTTACTGCTATATGTAAGCATATACAGCTCATTGTATTTTAATGAACACACATACAAAATTATGTATAACACTATTTTTTGAATATGCTAAAGTTGGTCTCCTGAGGTTAAACACAAATTTCCTCAAGCTGTAAAGAGTTCTTCAAAATTTCCTTCTCTACAATTGAAAAGATTTCATTGGTTAAAAGGTGATATCTTGTAATTTTTTTCCTTCCCATGCATCAAAACTCCTGTCCACTCTGACATATTTTCCAACCGAGTTGTGTTGAACTATTACAGATACCCACATCATATTTATCTCCTTAAATCACAGCTCCAGCAATACAGAGAGCTTAGCAGGCAAGATAACACAAAGATCCACCAGTACTGAGCTTCCAGGTGGGGCCATCACATGGTGTTCTGCTGCATTACATTCACCTTTTAAAGCGACCATTTTAAAAGTATGTAAGTATGTATCTCAGTGGAATATCTGATTATCGTGATTCATGAGTAACTGGGAGAAAAAAAAAATAGCTAAACTGAAACACTGCAAGTCTGCCAGACTGAGAACTATAAAATGACTGAAGTGAAATAAATAAATGAAATGAAAACCAAGACATCACCTTATTAACATGAATAATGTTGTTATAATACAAGGGGTTTCTGTGTGTTTATTGAAGCAAAACCAGCTTGTGTGTTCTATTTTTTCCACTTTATTAATAAGGCTATTTGAATGCCCAGTGGGTATACATACTAGTTCTTTATCAGTACGAATTTTGAGTTTTTAGTCATTTCTTTCAATATACATATAATAAACTACAGCTTTAAACCGTTAGAATGTTTATGTCGTAGGAAGCTGTAGAGGGGCAAACAAGTCCTCCTAAAAATAACGGAAAAACAGGGGAAATAATAGAAACTATGATATAATTTGAGTTTGATTTTCTCAAGGAAAATTTGCTTGACCTAACAAAAAGGGAATTAAGTTTCCTGGAAAGTAAAGTTCAATGGTAAGTAATTCTTGAAGAACAGAAGCTAAAAGTTTCAAGACTAACAAGCCTAGAAGTTGAACATATGTAAAAAGTCTAAAGGCACTGAAGCTCAGAATACACTTGAAAAATTATTATTGATGAATACAAATACAATTCTTTCATTTGTAAATAGAAGTATAGAGACTCACATACACTAAACTTAGTAAACATAAATATTTACAATATATATATTTACATATATATAAAATATAAAAATGAGACTTGGAAAACAAAGATAAAAATAATACACTTTGAGTCTTCCACTGTCTGCATTGAATATCAATTTCTACCCTTAGAAAAAAAAACTTGAAACAAAACAATAAACAATAGTTCGGGAAACTAGCAAAATTTATTTCTCTACATAGGAAATTTAAAAAACACATATAAGTACACACATGAATGTATAGCTGATACCTTATGTTTGGGGAAAAAAACCCTAATTCTTGGTAATGCTTGTTAATTATTTGTTAAAATGGTAGCTTGGATGAAAAGCTGAGAAATATCTGAGGTTTTTGGTCACAGTTGAAACCAAAGACTACAGTCCGATTCCCATTTGATAGAATCATAAAATGGTTTGGGTTGCAAGGGACCTTAAAGATCATCTAGTTCCAATGTCTCCTGACATGGGCAGGGACACCTTCCACTAGAACAGGTTACTCAAAACCCCATCCAACCTGGCTGTGTAACACCTCAAGGGATGGGGTATCCACAACTTCTCTGGGCAACATGTTCCACTGTCTCACCACCCTCATAGTAAAGAATTTCTTCTAATATCTATTCTAAATCTACCCTCTTTCAGTTTAAAACTGTTACCCCTCATCCTATCGCTACACTCCCTGATAAAGAGTCCCTCCCCATCTTACCTGTAGGCCCCCTTTGAGTACTGGAAGGCTGCTGTAAGGTCTCCCTGGAGCCTTCTCTTCTCCAGGCTAAACAAATCCAACTCTCTCAACCTTTCTTCATAGGAGAGGTGCTCCAGCCCTCTGATCATCTTTATGGCCCTCCTCTGGACTCAATCCAACAGATCCATGACCTTCTTATGTTGGAGGCTCCAGAGCTGGATGCAGTATTCCAGGTGGGGTCTCAAAAGAGCAAAGTAGAGGAGCAGAATCACCTCCCTCGACCTGCTGGCCACGCTTCTTTTGATGCAGCCCAGGGTACAGTTGGCTTTCTGGGCTGCAAGCACACCTTGTTGGCTCATGATAAGTGGAAATTCACAGAATCTGTGTCACCTCTTGTTGAAATTAATGGCTTGTCAGTAGATGCAGAATTTTAGACTGGCAGTGAAGAAGGTGAATATATTGTCAATACGCTTTTAAGTCAGCTGTTTTTCAACAGCTGTTTCCCTTTTCATAAGAAATTAGTTTAAACTGTGTTATAAATGTGATTTTGATCTCCATATGGAGAAAAGTACAATATCAAGTAGAGCACCACAGAGATCAGTACTGGGACTTATTTTTATAATTTAATAGTTTCATTAAGAGTGTACTGGAAGACATGAAGTCAACCTTTCCTTTTTTTTTTTTTTTTTTTCCCCCCATGGCTAGATTTGAAAGAAAACAAACAAGAAGATGGCAGACCTAACATACACACATATTTGGGTATTTTGGAATAGCAGCTTGCTTTCAATGCAATTGCTTTAATATTAAGTAAAGAGCAGCTGTATACCAGGAGACAGCTAATAAACACAGCCCAGATAAATATTCCTTGACAGAAATGTATGAAAACAAGATGAAGAAATACCTATGGTGTGTGAAACTAATAAAAATTTGCTGTATTATTATGTCTGAATAAACAGTCAGTTAACAAGTAACTGGGAAGATCACAAACATTACTTTTTCTGCATATGCAAAATCAGATATGGCTACATCTAAAATAAATTTTAATCACAAATACAAGGACACCAAAAATAGAAGAGACTGATTTCCCTTCATACTAGGGTATAGCCGAATATAAGGGGATATGATGTTTTTTCATAAATACATTCAGCAATGCACAATTGTTTCAAGACAATCATAGAAAACCAAGGCAAGAAAGCTCATTTAATCTCCCTCCTTCATTCCCAAGACCTATACCAATGCCATTCTTAAAGGAATACTTCTAAGACTATTCCGAGGATATTCTAAGACTTCCAAGGATTGGATCTCTATAATCTCCTTCAGCAATCTATTTTAACACTCTGTTGTTTAATAATATAATGTTTTCTGCTTGTTTCTTCCAAAGATTTCTTGCTAAAATTTAGACTCAGTACCTCTTGTTCTATTTGTCATGGTAACAAAAGAAATTCTTCCAATTTTTTGGATGAAAACATTGCAATATTTTTACTTATTTGCAAAACACTTGGGCAACAGGAGGGAAGAAGGAAGAGAAAGAGATAGAATGAAAATCAACTCTTCTTTAGGATCAGTAATTGCACTTTATTCAGATGTCTCCTTATAAGCCATTTTATTAGCTACCTAATTATATTTTTGGTTCTGCCCAAGACGCTTCAGTGTTACATGCCTTTCTTGAGATGCCTGTGACTGTAAATAGCAGCCCACACCTATGTTTGCATTAGTAAAATAAATACTTCCACAGAACACTTACAGGTTGTGAAACTCAATTTCTTATACAGCTAGATTGTTAGAATGGCTTTTTGTCATATTTTGGCCCTTACAAATTAGCATTTTCCAAAACAATTCTCAAGGACGCGAAAGGAAAATTCCCAGTAGGCATTCTAGATCAAATCATCCCTGTCTGAAAGATAGGAAGTGGTATAACAATGTGATATCAGCCATTCTCTACCAGTTGTTTTTCATGACAGAGTCCCTGGCATACTTAATTTAGTAGAACACGCTTAGCCTGACCAGTGTTGAGTCAAGTGAAAGGATTACTGCATTTCTTTTATAGACAGAAGTATTGCCTTTTGCATATTAATCAAATATCAGCATGACATTATTTGGTTATATCCATGCTCCTTTGTAACTCTTCCATCTTTTTCCTAAAAGGATTCTTACTTACAGAACTGACAAATTAGAGAAGAGACCTTACAAAAAAGAAGTGCAAGTTTATTTTGAATTTTAACCGAGGCTTCAACATACCTGATGGTACCAACCATCTTTCTGTTGCCTTGAATTTAATAAACATACCATCTATTCCATCATTCAGTTCCTTAACAAAATTACTTAATATTATTGGATCCAAGATAGATTCCCTGCAGATACTTACTTAATACAGTCATTATTTTCATCATTCAGAATAACGTGTGTCAAGTCACTTAGAAACTAAAAATATATAAAGGTCTACAATAGTTTGACTAGTAACCATTTTGGGAAAGAAAACAAACAAACAGAGTGGACTTCTATTCTTGTTGTGAAATGTTAGGGGAATACAATGAGTTAAATGACTTTCTAGGGCCCTGTTCACACCTATTCTCTATGAATTTATGCTTCAGGTAACCCAGAGGTACATAGGCAAAACAGAATTTCCAGTGCTGTGATGCCAAACACTACATCCAAAGCCAATAAAACAAAAATATGTAGTGTTTTTATGGATGTATTATGTCCTATATTCTTTTGGGACCCTGGGACTAGAGAGGTCAGAAAGGGTCCAATGTTAGACCAGCCTAGACAGTGACAAACTGGGAACAAAGTCTTTCCCCCACAGAAGGGCTGCCGAAGATAAAACATTACAGATGCTAGATCTTCAAACCCTTTGACTTGCCCCCTAGATTTCTGATCTTCTGAAATGTACGGGCATCCATGTTTCTTTCTGTGATCCAAAGGCTATACCTTTATAGGACTCATTTTCAAAAAACTGTTGTTAAGATGAAAGCTCTTCCTTAAATGAAATCTGTCTTTGTTCTAAAAAAGCTAAATGAACTTCACTCCCATTAACTACTGAAAACTTTGTGGATTATAGAAGAGTTTTGTTACTGACATTTTCAAGACCTACTGCTTTGAGCTCTGTAATTATCTAGGCTTTCATATTAACAGAAGAAATGGTTCAGACTAGTGTGATCTTCTGAACTTCAGAATCTGCTTTCTTGTGGGATCCAGAAAATGTAATCTGAAACTTGTACAACAGAGCAAAATTAAGAAAGGCATACTCTTAATACGGATTCTAATGGATAAGGTATAATTCTAGTGAGATGGAACATCATTTAGTAAATAGTGGTTTATATTTTACATTTAAATTTAAATATTTTTTTAGTTAGGCAACTGAAAAACAGACAGTTGCTTTCTGGTTTTTTCATTCCATTTTCCTCTTAAATGCAGTTTACTCATCTAGTTCATCTTGTCCATATTTTCACAATAATTCTATTTGCTAGTTTATCTACCCTGTCAGTTATCACAACTTAATTAAGAGAACACTCTAAACTCTTCCTACACTAATGTCCTAAACTTTGGTCTCCTTGTAAACTACAGTAGAAACAGAGAACAATAAAGACAGAATATTAGAAGTCTCACCCAGTAGTTAAGACAAACATCCTTGAGGCAAGAGAATATGACTTAATACATCAATAAAGTCAAATATTTTAATGAAACAAAAGGAAATTCAAAATATATATCTTGAAACATTCTACAATTCCACAAGTAGAATCCTTTTATGTTTTTGCATATTATAGTTTGAGAACCACATTGAACATAAGCTTTCAATTTGATATGTAAAATAGACACTTTGAATATTATGTAAGATTCACTTAAAAAAAGAAAATGTTTTATAATTAGGATAAATACGTAAGCAAAGTGATCATTGACATTAAGATTTCTCCATAAGTTGTGAGAGTGTTTCCTTTTGCAGGAGTACAACATATTTCTTGATGCCAACTTAATTTAATTGGCTGCTCTTTGATACTGCAGAGCAAATGAAGTGTTCTTAAAATGGTAAGCTGTATCATAAAAGTACAACTAATACATTTGGGAAGTTGATTCTAGAAAATATACTTTTGTTAGAGAAGAGAGAAGAGAGAAGAGAGAAAGTTTTTCAGTGTCACGGTACCAGGTTAACAAAATAATATGAAGTACAGGTAGGCAGTGGTAATTCGGAATATAAGTAAGCGACTCACAGTAAAACAGTAACACCTTTATAACTTTTTTTTCTAATGTAAAACAATACAATTCAGAAGAGAAGAAAACCAACAAATAACCCCACAAAATAGAAAAAATCTTTCTTCTGGATTAATATCTGAATATAGTCACTATTATATGGAATTGTGAATACAACTATAATTCACTTCAATTCATAATGAAATGGAAATTATGGTAACCTTTACTCAAAGCTTCTCTCTGGAAGAAAAAATACTAAGTGGCAGCAAAACATAGCTTTGGGGAAAAGCACTATTGTTTATCACAAATGAAAATGTTCAGGTATGGTTATTCCTCACTTAGTCAAGACAATTTTATTTAATATAAAATAGAAGTATAGTAGAGGAAATACAAAATCTGTGGACTCTTAATGGAAGCCATTACTCACAGTATCCCATTTTCTAGATATCCATATTGCATAATGCATGATCCAATATGCAAATTTGCCAGCCATTCAAAAAGAGGTCCAGGGAGTTCATTTCATGATCTAGTGGTGTTGCTGTTGCAGAAGTTAAGTGCAGAGTTGTTTAGTTTCTGCACAAACTGAAGTTCTCCACCAGCCCCAATGCAAACAGGAGTCCAGTTCTGTTTTTTTTCCCCCCCCCAAGACAGATGCAGGTGGAATGGATGGAATGAGGATGAGGAACGCTCCTTCAAGTCAACACAGTCATGTACTCAAATAAGGAGTGTGTCATCTTATCTTCTCAAAATCTGAAGTGAAACCTTTAAGTTCCTTATCAGTTTTGTATTCCTGGCTTCCTTCTCACTAAAATCAATAACTGTCATAAACCTCTGCATGTATTTCTCATTCTTCTTTAGAGAAAAAATGTGTACAACACTAAGCTGTTGTGAAGAGACTGCAGATTTGGGGGGGGTGGTGTGCTCCTTGTATTTTTGTTCACAGAAGCTTTAGTTATTATCTCGTAGAAGGGTTCTGTTCCCTAAAGTGACCAGGGAGTTCAGCTTTACAATATGTCCTCAAAAAGGTCAGCATAGTGTGTGACAGGTCCCAACTGCTTTTAAGCTCCAACAAAGTCAGAGCTCATTATAACAAACTTATTTAAGAAAGCACCCTTATTCTTGAAGACATAACCCATGGCAGAATTAGATAAGCAAACGAATTTCAGAATTAAGGAGAACTTATCTGAAAACAATATATATGAAACAATTCGGAGTCTTAACAGGGAAGAGGTTTGGAGTAACTTCAAATAGAAAGCAGTTCTTCTGTAGAATTGAAACTGTCCTCTTGACTGAATAAAAGCACACAGAAAACATCCAACATGTAAAATTGAAATCTCTCATCCTTTATATACAGGACTATATAAAAGTAGGATGTAAGAAGGGATATTGTACAATATAAATGGACTCTTACACTGAACCATGGCTAAGAGACCTATGAACAACGAGTCTATATTTGTAAGTCTATGTAAGTCTCAACGGTATAAAAGCAGTGCAAGTTGTGGAACTATCCCAATGTTCAACTTAATAAATTTCAGCAAATTTAAGTCTTCCAACAAAACTGCTTCAGTTAGAATCTAAAATGAATTGTGTTGATATTTTTCAATTAAACAATTGAATTTGCCATATCCCCCCGGTGCAACCCTATTTTGACAACAAATGCATGGAAATTTAAGTGAAAGAGGGACTGTTCCTTTTGGTCTTCAAAAAAAAAAAGGGAGGTGAGAAAGATAGATAGAGCAAGATAAGTAAATACAGCAGTATCTTTCACAGAACAATTATGGATGGTGGTTTGCATTAACATTTTCTGCTGAAATACTTTAGACCAAAAAGCATCGCTACTGGTTGCTGGAAGCTTTAAATCTATCCCAGATATGTGGGCCCCAAAATTCACCTGAATACAGAAATAAGACAAGAAATTGCATTTCCCAGCAAAGAAACTGGAAGCTGGAAAAAGGAAGGACAAGATGACAACTCTGTAACATTATTGCTGGTTAACATCAATGTTCCCACAGAGCTGAGTTCAGAATTCTTTTTTTTTTTTACTGTACGCTACATCACTATCCAACTGAAAACTATCTTTGACCACATCAAAAAAATGTGACAAACTTGTATTTTTGCATGGTCTAAAATAAAAAAATCTCGTTTCTCAGTGTTCCTGAAAGCACAAGACTGCTATTATCCTATCTATGGTGAAATTCCAAGAGAACTTGGAAAAGCATTTGGCCCCATGTTTGTAGTTGAATGTTCACAGAGATGACTTGGGTTCTTCTCAAAAGCAAAACATTTACAAAGACTTGTGCTATTCTGTGGGGAAAATCTGCATAGACTTGTCCCTTTTTTGATGTTACAGAGTTTTGTGAGCTGAACATTTTTATACCTTTTAAAGCATTCAGTTGTAAACTGAAGTAGATTAATCTAAGGTACTTATGTAATTTGTTAGGAGTTGTGTAAATTACAGGCTTCATGAAACTCATACTTTATATTCCTTCAGTAGGTTTTGTCAAACACATTATTGGAGAGCTTCTTCCTTCTCCTTATATAAGCTTCTCTTGGGTATATAGTGTAATGCTCAAGTGCCTTCCTACAGCTATTCTCTGAAGCAAATAATATATTTATATTTTCATGCCTGTGAATAATGTGGATTTGTGTGAGCAAACTTGCTTCTATCTACTCTTATCTCTAAAAAAGGTATAACAAAAAAAAATATTTTGCATTTTCTCAATTTTCATTGCATTTTTTAACACTTTCACTACTTCAGGTACATCAAGTAGCCTCCTTCAACTCACAGAAAATAGGGAAGAAGTGGTGGAGAGAAATAATATTCTTATTTCATGTATTTCACCAGGTATAAAGCTTGAGCATAGGGTTGTAGTTTACACCTACATATCACATAAGTATGTATTCTATTTAAATACAGATATACAGTTTATGTTAAGAATAAGTCCCAATGACTTTCATAATCCTGATTCATGTGATTCGCTATGGTTGCCAAGGCTCTAAATATGTTTTTAGACTTTATCTAAAGTCCTGCTTAAAAAAAACAACAACAAACAAACCAACAGAAAAAAAACCCAAAAAATCCAAAATCAAACTACCAACAAAAAAATTATATATGGGAGGAGGAATTTCTCTTGAAACCATTCCAAATGGCAGGACTGAATTCAGTAAGCCTAGCTTGTACATGTAATAATTGTTCATAATATATTTTTCCTCAAGACAACCTGTATATAAAACTGGTTGCATTCCAGTTTGTGGCAACAGCATTTCTGAGAACTGAAGTATGGATAGCTTTAGAAATGTAAATAGGTTCTGATATCAACTAGAAGTAGAAAATAATTTCTTGCATGATATTCTACAAGTAAAAACTGTGAAAGATTTTCCTCTTGCAGGGTAACAACTAGTAATACCCTGTCAAAGGAGGACAGACAAAAAAAGGATTTCAAAAAGAAGGTGTGAAAGTTTTCTCAAACTTCATGCACTGTTTTGATTAAGTTTAGTATGTATGGATAAATATTTTTCAAATATAAAATTCAACGTAAAAATCCCCCAGAACACTTTGTTTTACTTCTTCTTTATTCCAATGCACTTCTCCTCGCCCTTTCAAATAAATATTCTCTGGTTTTTGCACAACACCCTTAAGCAGCTTATGACTTGAGGGAAGTGAGGAGTGGTTATTGCTTCTATTTTAACAAGTGGAATATGTGTGTGGTAGATGAAACCAAGGGAACAAAATGTGTCACAGGACTACTTCAATATTCTCTGGTGACCCGGCTATCATATGAATGGAAAATCACAGAAGTTAACTTATCAAAAATAAGTACCAAGCATGCCAAAGATGACCTAATCTTTCCTTTTCTGCTGTTGCTCATGTCCTCATTCTGTTAATGTCATGGTTTAACTCTAGCCAGCAGCCAGAACCAGGTAGCTGCTCACTCACTCCCTCCAGTTGGGATGGGGGAGAGAATCAGAAGAGTAAAAGTGAGAAAACTTGTGGGTTGAGATAAATACAGTTTAACGGGTAAAGCAAAAGCCACGTGCACAAGCAAAGCAAAACAAGGAATTCATTCACCACTTCCCATCAGCAGAGAGGTGTTCAGCCATCTCCAGGAAAGGAGGGCTCCATCACGTGTAACAGTTACCTGGGAAGACAAACGCCACCACTCCAAACATCACCCCCTTCCATCTTCTTCCCCCAGCTTTATATCCTGAGCATGATGTCACATGGTATGGAATATCCCTTTGGTCAGCTGAGGTCAGCTGTCCTGGCTGTGTCCCCTTCCAACTTCTTGTGCACCCCCAGTCTGCTCGCTGGTGGGGCCATGTGAGAAGCGGAAAAGGCCTTGACTGCCTAGCAACAACTAAGAACACCAGTATGTTATCATCATTGTTTCTCATCCCAAATCCAAAACATACCACTACACCAGATGCTAGCAAGAAAGTTAACTCCATCCCAGCTGAAACCATGACTCGTTCTGTTAACAAATATTCCCATGATATTGCTATGTGATGTGACCTGTAACAACATAAAAAGTAGCAACAGTAGACTGTTAATAACTGAATAAGCCTACAGGCTATTATATGCACAAGCTAAGAGAATTAACTCTCCACTCTTTCACTGAAATTAAAACTGCTAATTTTCCTGTTTAATTGTTTTGCTCCCAAATTCTCTTTCAAATGCCACACTTTTCAATGCTAACAGATTATTTATTTTTAAAAGGAACAAGTATTTAACCATTAAAGCTATTTTGCCACAGTGAAACAGAACAGCTTCAATATATTTGGTCTCCCAATTGATAAATAAGCCATCTAAACTAACAGTTCAGAACTCTTGAAAATTATAATGCATCCTCCTTTGGTGCAGTTAATATGTAAAATTTCCTCACACACAGAAGCTCCAAGCTTATGTGCAAATCATGGATATCTTTGTTAGGCAAAACATACTAAGCACACGAGGTGGGGGGAAAAGTAAAATAATTGTCCCACAGAAAAACACATTATGTAATGATTTGAAAACAGTGTATAAAGGTGAAATATGAACATTTTTTAAAATGGGAATGCTAACAAGATTTTGAGAGGAAGTGCTGAAAAATTTCAAAGAAATTAAAATTTTTTTATGATAGCTGACACAATAATATTTATTTGTTTTCTTTTCATTTCCTCACAATACTTAGAGTAAGATGATTGTGAAACATTTTTTGTGATGCGTTGTGTATACTATGGAATCTCATGTTTCAGAATTACAGCTCTTTTTATTTTAGGAGTGATACTTTGACTCAACTAGCTATTGCTCCCAACTGGAGGCAGTCTAATTTAGTAATTCAGATGTAAGAAGAAACTCAGCAGTGCTTCAAGCTGCTCTGCCATCTTTGATATTCCATCAGTTTGCATTGAGTTACATACCTTCAACAGAAAAGGTGTCAAGAACATGTCAGAATGTTAAAAAATTTTCCTCTTTTTGAATAACAAGAGTAGGAATCTTGAAAATCAATATTTTTTCATAAAATAACATCTCTCTCCCACTTCAAATGTCTCTGGGAACTAAACTGAACTCCATAACCAAGCTGGTTAGGACACTTCCCTGAGTTTCAGTAGAGGAATTTGCTTAACAGAATTCTAAACAAACTAGTAAATTAGCTACTCGCAATTTCTTGTACGCAAAATATCTAATTTCTACCAGTTTGATCTTTCATTCTAGACCTACATTAATGTGGGCAGTTTGGAAGCTCTTTGAGACAAGATAAGTGAAGTAGACGTTTCTGGATTAAATATATGTTGCAACATTGCCCACAATGGGAGCACAGGTTTAGAAAGGACCCCGCACTATTTCAAATCACAAGTTGATTCCAGTTGCATACGAGTGCTATCTAGAAAACTGTCCAGCTGTGTCCTCAGGGCTTCTATGCTGGCTGTTGACAGGAGCCAAACCTTCACTAAAAGCGAAGTGATTGCAGCAACTGAAGAGTTGTTGCTCTGGCGAAAGACTATTCCTAAATTGCAGAGCTGAAATCTCATGCCCACCTCCTGTGAGGCCACCTGGCAGTTCTGCCAGAAGCCCGGGTGTCCCTTCAACGCTGTAAGTCAACTTCCCTAGTACTGCAGCTGCTCAAATATAGGGCTGCTACATCAACTCCAGAGCTGACAGCTTGTAGCACTGGGTCCAGGCAACGCAGGAGACATCTGGGGGCAGTTCCCCTGGAAGCTTCCAGCACTATGGAAAACTGACTGGGACCTGGAGGAGAAAAAAGTTTTGAATCAGTATTTTGGGATCCAGTACTGATCCACCCCTACATGACACATGGGCAGTAAACTGTCTTTACCTGTGATTTCTGTACTAAGACACGAAATCTATTTCAGTTAGGGTATTCTTCTGAGAGAGATGCTAACAACTGAATTAAAGCCTCCAAATTACACATTTCCTTGAATTTCCACAGCAGTACCATGCCTCCTGACAAATGGAAGTCAAGTTGGCTTTGCTACATACACTTCACTTTTTAACAAAATCATGTGATACCTCTTTCAAATGGGACAATAATGCTGCTTTCCCCCCACTGCCATTGCAAGTATTAAGTCACCACAGTGTTTGGACCAAGACTTTATCTAAAAAAGAACACTAACAGACAGTTGTATTCCCAAATATTAACTCTCGGCAAGTTGCTATATCATTCTACACCAAAAATACAGCTGAATGTATATTTATACCATAACTAATCACTGTAGATTTTCTGTTGACATGCTGGGCCCCTTGCTTGAAGATATGTTACACCATGATTATCATGAATATACCTTTTTAAGGAACAAAGTTATCAATTTGCATTGGATGAAGAGTTATTTAATAACATCAGCTGCTTTCTGATACCCACTTCCTGATGATATCTGACTTTTAGAATGAAAATCATTCTTTTTTCCTAGACCCAGAGAGAAATAGGAAAAATAGGCTATAAATGTGAGGCAGAAAGAGGCTTGTATCAGATTGTTCCATATTCTTTTCTAACCTCTAGCTGAGGAATAACATTGCGAGTTTTGAACTCATAGCCAGACTTTCCAAAATCTGGTCATAGATTTTTAATAAGAGGATGGCTGAAAAAAAAAAATAGGGAGGAGGTTTCTCGAGAGAACAGGTATCAAGCCAGTGTATATGGAAAGAAATTTCTCTGAAATAAAGGCACATAGTTTAATAAAATATTTCTAACATATTGCATTTTTGGTCAGAAGCATGCTTAAAATGATAGAACAGTAAAATCAAGCAAGGCTATTTTAAAATACCAAAAGAAGGGAAAACTACCTCTAGAAAAAACATTACAATTTTCAAGTAGTAAAAATATACATTTAGCTTTAATGTTGATGCACAATGATATTGCATCTTGCCTAGATTCATCATGTGGGAATACAACTGTGATCATTCCTGAATCTTCTAGAACTGAGGATATAGCACAGCTGGTGTGAGTGATTACTAATTGGATAAGGCTTTGCCATCACAAGGTCTCCCTGATTCAGTTCCAGTAGATTCAGAAATAGTCACTGAACACAAGGTGTCACACTGTGTCACAACAACATCCTGCTAAGACACGTAGTCACTAAACACCTCTCTTGCAGCTGAGCTCTAGACATGACAAACTTACTCCAAACAACAGCGCCTGTCTTGGAGAGCTTGCCATCTGAATAAGCAAAATTGGACATGTTCCACATATTGCCTGTCTGTGACGCAGAAAAGCAAAGAGGTCTGCACAAATTCGTGCAGTAGGTCAATCCTAGGACCACGGTAAGTATCACAGCATCCTAACTCTGACTGCGGAGCTCTAACTATCATGCTACGCGTGAAAGATGCCTCTCAGCTCTGGCATGTTTTACATCAAGCTCTAAGGGCTATAGAATGTGGCTGATGACTGTGATTAGTATTTATTTTTTGTTGTGTACCAACAGCATGCTTGGAGCAAAAAACAAAATTAAGACAATGCCTGCTGTAGAGAAGGGAGGAGAAAAACTAAACGTGGCAGATAAAGAAATGAAAACAATTACACATCTATCATGCTGCCTTAGAATCCATGCAGTTACAAAAATAATAAAGTTAAATAATAAAGTTGCCTGCAGACAATCTAAAAGGGATTTAATTATTTTTGAATTACCCATCTTGGATGAAAAATCATTTCCAGAACCAAGAGAATTAAACATTCTTTTGACCCTGGCATGAACTATATTTTACAGAACTTTTATGTAGCAGAGTTGTGTATCCCTGCTTTGTTTATAAAATGTATAACATTGCATCACCCACAAATTAAATTACATGAAACACATTTGTAAATACAACATGAAGTTGTGATGTATTTAATGGTAAATACAATAAAGTGTAACCAACTATTAATTGTGAGCTGTTTTATATGGTGTTTATAGATTTTACAGAAAAATAATTTGTTTCGGTGTTTGCTTTGTTAGCGCTCCTGTATTTCTCTCTGCTTTACAAATGGAACATTTTTCACCATATACAAACTATAAAATATAATGGGGGCAAACCAGGCTTTTTTTTCTCCTTTTTTTTGACTCTAGATAGACAAACTGGTGCTACTACAATGAAGAAAAGATACACATATAGGAAGCCATTGCAAGACTGGCTAAAAGTTGCATTAATTCATGTAATTTAACCCTATCTAACAGCCATGTCCTAGCTCTGTCTGTTTTTAAAGGTAGGCTCAGGTTGACCTCTATAAATGCACACTGTAGTAAATAGATACATGCACTGCTTACTGTAAGGTCCTGAAGACAGCTATCCTTTGCAGTAGCAGTTTCTAGAGTCAGGTTGTATTTTTCATTCCTGTAGCTAAAGCATCCTACCTGGAATCCTAACTCCTTGTCCAATAGTAGAAGTGTTTCCATGTCTCTGCTTTCCTGTGTAGCAAAGGCACACTCAGCTTCCCATCGCTGCTCACCTCTGTGCCGATTTCACCCAGAATTCTGGATTCACCAGCTGATACGGAACCGAGGAGGGTCATGATCCAGGAGAAGAGGAATTTCAGGCATGTTCTCAAGGACATTTGAAGGAAGTTATTAGTTTATTTCCTAACTACCAAACTACCTTCTTGAGCAAGTCACTACAGCCAGCCTTAGACCTCAAGAGTGACACAGATCTTTAAAGTTTTCTTTTAGAAAAAAATCATCTTTAAAAGGGACATACAGCAGAAATAACACGGTAATCCACAAAAACAGTGATTTTTCTGTCATGGTACATGAACGTCATTTAAGAGGTGTATAAAATATTCTGAGCAGATGCAGATATCTTAGGTTAAATTACCTAAACATTTGTTTTGGTTAACTATTAATAAATGAATAGCTTAATAGTTTACTTTTAAAATCGATGTTTTTAAATGGGATACATCATGAAAATACTGCCAGAGTGGTTTCCTCTGATAGTTCTGATATTTTAGTAATAAAACCTTCCCTGCCTCCAAAACATGGATATCTAACAGCCAAGAATTACAAAAGTGCAAGAAAATAATTCTTTGTGGAAACTCAATTGTTTCAGAGCTGGGCCAAGAATACAGTAACAGAAGCCTTTCATGATGGCTCCTGACCATTGAAGATACAGAGATATAAAGCTGAAATGCTGTGACAAATAATTTCCCAGCTTTTTGAAAAAAGTTTAAAAATAAAAAAATCCAACAAAAAACCCCACAACCCTTTGATATTAGATATGTAAACTTAGTTTAGTCCTTATTTCATCAAATATGATTAATATACCTATGTTAAAACTACTGATTCAAGCTACCTTTATTGCAGGAATACGGAAATATTTTTAAATACTATATCAAGGAAGTTTTTAAGTTACCTTTATGTCTCATTCCATACAATTATATTACAATACTATAACACAGTTAAATTTAATTATAGCGTCTAACTTCACACAAGAGGGATACAAAAATTTTAAAGACACATGTCCTATCTGCCTGCAATAAATACTCTACTGCTAGACAGGTAAATTGCCTGTCAAATATTCTCATGAAGCTTTGATGGGCACTTCTATTTTACGATAGTCTTTTTTTTTTCTTTTTACTTGCATTAGGAATACCTTGGCAGAACATGAAACTACTTTAATGGTCCCTGTCTTTTGCCTTGGAAAACAGTCTGGCATAAAAATTAAGAGCTCATACTTTCTGCAAGTGTTCTGAAAAAGTTCTGTTTGCTCCTTCATTTGGAAGAAAGACCTAAATGTATTTATTTAAAGTTATCTTTAAAAATATGCATGGAAGGAAGTCTTAGAAAGGTCTAAAAATAGTTAAGGCTAAGAATTGTTTTTCTGCATTCTTTCACTGAAAAGTTATTATCAACAACATAGAAAATTATAACTTGTTCATAAGATCCAAAGATGTTAAGTCTAGAAATAAGATTTACAACACTTTTCCCAGTGACCAGCAGCACCGTTCACTAGCCTAATACAGCCTTTTGTCAGACAAATGGGAAAAAGCAGCATCTTATGAATTCCCAAGTGCAGAAATTTTAGGGGTCTGTGCCTTTTGCCTCCACCTCCTTTAGCCAGATGAAAGCTCAAAGTGATATAGTAAAGGAAACCATCATTGTAAACCAGAAGCCTTTTCTAAAACTTGTCATATTTTCAAACATTTTACATAGAGAACTTAGCTTTGACTACCTGAAATGTTTAAAGATTTGCATTTGAAAGAACATTACCAGTCAGGGGAGATGGGTGAAATTAATACACACTATAAAACATTAAGGTATTATTTTTCTATATTTTAGTTGATTCATGATTAGTTATTGTCAAAAAATCAATGTAGCTAATGAGGTATTCTTTAATAATGATTATAATTTCCTAAGAAAGGAATGTACTATTCATATGTAAATGAGTTTTCTGGTTAATGAATAAAGGCAGTCAATCAATCAGCTCTACAAAAGGAAAAATTATGAATAAAAGATTTTTTTTAGCCTGTCCTTTGTTCCTTAATTGAAGAAAAAAGCATGGTTATTAATATGCTACTGCCAGAAAGTTTATATTTTTTAAACAATTACTATAAAAATTTTAAAAGTAAATAAATTTATCCAAAGGAACACAAATGAAAAGTGTTTTAAATACTGCTTGAAATCAATAATCTATAAGATTTTGTGTGGAATGGCATATCAGCATCATACCTAAAAATACTAAAACAGCACAGAATTATCACTACACTGAAACATACACTAATATTTCCTTGATCATCTTAGGATGTTTTAGGAGGGAGTAGCTATCTTTCTATTGAACTTGTAATTGAGCAATAATATAAAAGTGTTACAATGTAGCCCAATTTTCTATTGATGTGTGATTATAATGCCTCTGATAATAAGGGTTAATAGCATTTTCCTAAGGCACGTATGTTTCAAGTAGATTTGCAACCATTTGCATATCAGAACAATTTGTTCAGAGCTTTAGCAAGCGAATACGTTCTTTAGTAAATGTAGTTGCAGCTTTGCATTTTTTGTCCCTCTCTCTGCACTTGTGCTTTGTGTCTGGGATCAGAGGTATGAAAGGAGGCTACTCAGTGGACTGCGGCAGAACACAACCCTTCATCCTCCACAAATCACACTCAACTATGGCCTGACTTTAGAAGCCCTGGATTACATTTTACCGACAGGATGCCGAGTGTAAAGTTCATGTTCAATCATGCACTGAAAATTATCTTTCTTTTTAAACATGCAAGTAATACTATTTAGAAGCAGAAGTTTATTGTGTACTGTACTCAGACTCAAAGAGATGCTAGAGGGCCTTGGGGAACAGAAATCAGAATACTTTGTACTTTGTAAGACCAAATAGTCACTATAGTTTTCAAATTTGAATGTAGGTAAGTTGAATCTCTTTTTTTTGTGCCTATGTTACTGTAATGATAGGAATTCAAAAAATAGAGAAAGAAAATAAGATCAGAATAGTTCTGATGCCTTATCTAGCATAATATTTCAGCATGTCAAAGGACATCTGACCTTCTTGTTCATGAGCAAATTCTTAAATGCTGATTTAATTTATTAAAAAAAAAAAAAAAATCACCTTGTGCCCTCAGAATGAACACTACGCTGTTCATAGAATCACAGAATCACCTAGGTTGGAAGGGACCCTTAAGATCATTGAGTCCAACCATCAACCTAACACTGCCAAAACCACCACTAAACCACGTCCCTCAGCACCACGTCTACTCATCTTTTAAATACCTCCAGGAATGGCGATTCCACCACTTCCCCGGGCAGCCTGTTCCAATATTTGATAACCGTTTCTGTGAAGAAATCTTTCCTAATATCCAATCTAAACCTCCCCTGGCTCAACTTGAGGCTATTTCCTCTTGTCCTAAAGCTTTTCTATTAATATTTATCTTGTCATCACTACATATGACCATTTCATAGATATTAAGAAATTACAAAGTTTTTTTCAGATCTGAACAAAGTTGTCATATTTCCACCTAAGATTTGCCTAACAGAAATAGTGAGCCTGACACTCTGAATTAATACCTTGTGCATAAATGTATCTTCTGTGCATGCTGAATAAATCAAGTGCATCTGGGAAACATCTTACTTTTTGTGATAAATCATGAGCCATAACAACATACTATACCTTCCATAGGCTTTATGCTTTGCAGCACTTCACATGCTTATGTTCAATGCATCCTGGATGTCTCCAGTTTACCATGCACTGTACAGCTGTGCAGTTTATGCAGAAATCTCATTATTTCCTTGAATACTTCTAAGCAGAGTTTTAAAGCAAGAAAGGAGACCTTTTGCGGGAAACTCTAAATACAGGTAACTCCAGATGCAGTGTAATATATCAATAGCCAACATGGATTCACCAAAGGCAAATTGTGCCTGACTAATCTAATAGCCATGTACAATGGGACACACTCATGAGAATGTTTCTTAGACATCTCAGCAAACACGTTACTCTTGCCTAAGTGAAATCAAGGTACACATGTGCACTTAATGTGAACTCTGCTGTTAGAAATTATTCATTCTATTAGAAATTATTCATGATAAATATTTCTTGTTTCATACAGTACTGGATATGCCCACTTATATGAGTTATAACTATTAAAACACATATTTTGGAAATTGTAAGAGCATACGGCTAATTAGCAGTGCCAGCTACAGTCACACTTTCTTGCAAAGCACTTTTGGAGAGGGAAGGAGGATGAGAGTAATCATACAACTATTTATGAATTGCAGTACCCAGGTTTTGTCTTCTGGTTACTCGTTACTCTATTCATCTAAATAAAACAATGGAAAAACAGAGTAAATGGAAGAAGGGAAAAGGAGCTAGCAATGGTGTTTAGCTGTGATCAGAAATGGATGACGCTTGATTAGGTATGCTAGTTTTAAAACATCTTCAGACACAAATGACTCCCAGTATTTATAAATAAATAAATAAATAAATAAAAAATTGGGTGCAGTCTCGCAAGTCATATTCGTTCTTCTCTACTGAAGTAGCTCATTTCTCAGAGTCTGTTCAATGGACTAGTTTGTCACACACAATGCAGAAACTGACATTTAGATTTTACTTATATGCCTACAGGTATCTTTATTAAACCAATCAGCCTCTGGAACACATCATTTGTACTGCAGATTTACCTTTGATTAGAACAGAGCATCACACAAATTCTAAAATTAAACTAATAATTCCTGCCATGTTCAGCACTACGAGGGAAAATTTGAAACTTCCTTCAGAGGACAAAGTTTCAGAAATAGCATCACATAACTGGACCAGTTAGTTTTTGATCAAAACTTGTTTGATTTCATCCAAAGCTTAAGTTCATTCTTAACACTTTTTTTTTTTTTAATGTCATTTTGCCATATAGCATTTTGTTGTTGTATTTTGCATACTTTCAAACTAAAATTGTAAAAAACGTCCAAATGCTTCCAAGCACAGACAAAAATGCAACAAGACAGTCTGAAGCATCCTGGCACCCTCAACCTCATTTGGTTTCACATAAAAATATACAGTTAATAAGCGTGCTTGAGCACTCCAGTTACAGAGAGTAAACTAGAATTAGGTGATTCAGAGGTTGCTATGAGATTTAGAGACGTCTAGATTTCTCCTTGGCAGATAAAAGGAGACATTATTTACATATACATAGTATAGCATGGAGGAATTTGGGATTTTTGTTTACTCTAAGCACTTTTGAAAATACATATATAATCTTACTTCATCTTATAAACCAATCCATATCAGAAAGATTAGCAAGGGTGTTTCATTCTGTAATGGCCAGCTACACTATGTACACTGTTCCATTGATACCAATTTTTCTACATGAAACAAAATTAGCAGGGAAGATTTTTTTAATTTTTTTTTGCCCTCCCGTATCAGCTTCAATGCAAACAAAGCACTGGACAAGTATAACAACAGTGGCTGTTCTTAGACTCAGGGGGACAGTGGTGTGATGCAGTATTCTTCACAGACTGGAGCAGCAAACTGACCAGAACGGCAACCTCCACAGGGTTTGGAGTCAAGACCAAAACACCCTGTACTTAAAACTTAGTCCTCAATTTCCATTCAGGTTCTCTTATCATAATAGATGACACAACACAGCCTGTCTTACGTTTTTGCAATCTATTCATGTTGTTCTGATTTCTGCATAAGGATGTTATGGTAGCATCGAAAGTCTTGGCAGGTAGAAAAAAATTCTCTTTTTTTAATCTAGTTTCAAATTCCTGCAAGAGTTATCTAATATCAACAGCATGTATTTTTATAAGCCTAAATTAGAGATGCACTGTATTACTAAAAACATTTCACGTACTCCAGTTTTCTTCACAAGCATTACATTTTCTTCTGTTTGAGCAATGACAAGGAGATGGCAATAACTGACTTGCACTGGAACTAATACTCTGTTACTGTTTAAAAAAAAATTCTGCCATTTTCTCCATTTCACTTGTTATCCTAAAGACCTTCTCCTGTATCTTTTGTTCATTTTTCCTCTTACCTGAGTTCTCCACCTGGATAATTTAAAGCTGGAAAATTTCCACTTTTGCTTCTCAACACTACCAGAATCAGACTTGAAGTTGTCTGGATGTAAAACAATTACTTAGACACCATATTAAATGAATGTAACACAACCAGTCCAACTGTATTTAGCAAGTTATTAGACTGCTTCCTCTGCAATATTAACATATGCACACACAGATGATTTTTTATTTAATGGCCAGCAAAATTAGAAGTTTATAAATCAAGTTTATTACACACTTCTGTAGCCTCAAGCTGATGAGCACAAATTAAATTTTATGTTAACCTGCTTGAGTAGTTAGCACACAATTAAGATCTTGAAGAATTAGGCTGGTGGTAATAACAATATATGAGAATTTGATCTAAATCTTGGGATTTAACAACGGTCTGTGAATGAGTTTGTTTGCAGCCTATCACCACTGGAAACCAGCTTAATATAATAAAACCAGACCAGGAGGGAAAATGAGCGAGGCACTGGATAAACTAAACATTTTTCCTTTCTTATTTGCTCATGCAGTTTCTCACCTACTGCCGTTTCAGTTAGAAACTATCTAACTGCTTTGTTTCACAAAAGAAAACAGCAACAAAACAAACAGCCCTACAAATGTTAAGAATACCCTAAACTGTCTTGCAGACTGTGAACATACCTACACCTAAAGAGACTAAATAAGGAAATCTTTACTATTACAGCTGTGATTGTTTTATGATCGGGCATTAAAATACCTGGATAAAAGACCAAAGATAGAAATACGGAAATGTTTGTCAGAAAAACTGAACATCTCTTGAATTTGATATGTTTCCTTTTTTTAAGTTTTCTTTTTAACTGAAGGCAATGATTTTGGACATCTTACAAGTAAGAACAGTGTATTATAATTCTAAGAAATAGATGAATAATTGATAATAAAGATACAAATAAAAATGTTCACTTAAAAACATACATACACCTTGATCTTCAATGTGCTGTCATTATTCTTTGTTCTTAGGTTAACTCACAAACACAGTATTAAAAAAAATAAAAATTAGGCCCTAAATATAACCTTGTTCTGGAATTTTTACTTTCCAACTGCAGCACAATTGTGGGTCTCTGATTGACACATTGATTTATTCCCAGCAAGGGTCCTGTAATTAATGTGACCTTTTGATAAGGTGGGAGATATGGGGTGAGACAAGTGCTCTCATGAGAGCTATTAGCAACTTCTGAGCAATTGCTAATGTTAGAGAGTTATCTTTTTTTAATACAGTTTGGAAGATAATTGACAAACCATGATAATGAGTATGTATAGGGAAGGAAGGAGAGCATAAAAGAGGTGCAAGAACTGTTAATTACTCAAAAAGAGGCAAGATTTCACCACTGGATATACTGTGCATTTGGGGCTGTGGCCTCAGGAATACAATTAATTCCAATAAAATGTAAGAAAGAAATCATAGGTCTACACAGGCCAGAAAGAAGAAAAAAAAGGAAAAAAAAAAAGGGATCTATCTTAAGAAGCCTTAACTCTGCCTTTACACAGAATAACAGGTGGTTTTATTTCTTCTTGTCAGATGGTATTTGTACCAAGGGAGTTTCCTCATTTCCCTTCCCATCTGGTTCTGCACACAGTGATATAACACAGTACCAAGATGACAAAGTCCTACTAATGTTATTTGAAGATTAGTTCTATAACAAAGTAACTAACCTACTGCTTCATAATCAAGATCCAGTAACCCATTCATGACAACAAAACAAGTATTCGAGTTACAATCATTTTTGAAACACAAGGTAAGATTAAGCTGACCTATCAGTAAAGAAAAATTTCATGAAAATCTGTGACTTTGTATTCAAAAGGATTAGACAGTGAAAAGAAACCTGAATATTCAATGTATATACATATACATAATAAAAAAAATTGTTTACTGGTATCAGAAATATATACATCTAGAACGTGAATTATCTCATTATATATACAGATAGCAGTTTGTGCAGAGCACAAAATGGCAGAAAAGCCTGTAGGAACATAAGAGAAATGCAAATAAATGGAGAAAAATGTGAGGAGACTGCTTCCGCATTTACATGAAACTATGCTATGACTATAGCCAGGACAAATTTGATCATCTAAAAAGAGAACGAAAAAATCTCCACCCTCTACTGTGTATGGATTTTTTGACTATTCAGACTGCCTGTGTATTTTTCTTTCTCATTTACAAGCTACAGTCTAGATCCCAAAGCAAATCATTTGACAAAGCCTGTCTTTCTAGTTTAACACATCATCATAAAATTTTGTGGAGTGAAGGAACAGCAGAATTTTTCAGCATTTCTCCAACACTAACTTTGACAGCAGTTGTGTGTAGCCAGTAGCAAGTGGCAGCAGGTTATATGCCAGAAACTTATCTGCAGAAAGATTCTTTTGAGCAGTGTGTCTTTCATGCAAAACTTGGCCAAAGCAGGATGCAGTAAGGGAAGTGTAATGGCATATGATATTTATGTCACTAGACAGAAGAAAGTATGTGGTAATTTCAGTACCTGTGAAGAAAGGATGCTGCTGATGAATGAATACCTTTTTGGAACTCTGAATTTCTTGAATAATTTAGAACAATAATAATCTATGTCAGAATCTCTGATAAATACTTTCATTTTGAAATGATTTGGCAGATTGCACTGTATTTCTCTCATTTTAGAAAATTAAAATTGAAGTCATTCTCATAATTTAAAAGTGGCTGTACAAAAAACACTAGTATTTCTCTGTAAGGGATCATTTTACTCTTCAATACTTTAGCTAGGTGTTTTAGACCTCAAGCCTTTGTTTGTGCCTACTTATGCACATATACACACACTCTTTAACACTTCTTGGTTTTACCTAAATATGTTTTATCAACATGACTGTCATGAGGGAAATAAGAAGGACAGAGATGATGAATGGAAAAAGAGACAGACATAACCATTGTGCAATTATTGATTTCTGAAGATCTCAAACTGAGACTTTCACACTCTTCTAATGAGAAATTTTAATAATGTTGTTGTCAGCCCCCCTCATCACCTTTCTTCCCCCACCCGATTTCCTTTTCTTGATCTCCTATTTAGGGAGAGTGAGGCTGCAGCCATCAGTACCAACAGAAACTGGTTGCTACAATTCCAGCCCTCTGGAACAGGTAAGGTATTTAGCAATTGATTATGGAGGAGTCAGCATGGCACCCAGAATACTAAGTTAGAGAAATGTAATAAGGTGCAATAGCTTGGGGAGGACTGCCAAGAAATATATCAGAGATGTGATCATCTACTTTTGCGCAAAATCCTAGACATGACTGAATCTGTGTTCCCACACCAGGATACAAGGGAGCATAACAAAACTCTCTAGTTGCCTGAAAGCAGGCAATTAACATCAGTGCTTCCAAGTAACCTTTTCCACTTTCACCAGGACATGAAAATGATCGTGTGCCACTGCACATCACTATTCCTTCTAACTGCTAGTCAGCACTCAATGCTGGAGTGCTCCGTCAAAATGCAACAGCAGAGGTGGGATTAGTGCATGCTAAAATGCCAAGTACAGAGGCAAATGTGGCACACCAGCAGTTGTGCCATGCAGGTATGCCCTTTGCAAGCAAACAGGAATGTTGGTCTGTGGCAGGAAAAGAACCTGTGAAACAGAGACGTGATTCCCTGTGCTTTCTGTGTCCCACCTGAGTTTCTCTTCTGCCTCCTCATCAGTAGCTCCTTTCCATGAGAAGTTTTAGGGGATTTGATTGTAAGGCAAGTGAAATAACGGTCATCAGTCCTTACTTATCACCACATGCAGGCCTGAATGTATTATTTGGCTTGCATGTTAGTTTTTCAACAGAAAAAGAGCACATACTTCCCAAGTGAGCCTGCTAAAAAGGAGGGGAGGGCTGGGGGAAGGTGTTCTTTTCAGATTTGTCTTTGTTTCTCACTATTCAACTCCATTTTACATGGCAATAAATTAAATTAATTTTCCCCAGGTCAAGTCTGTTTTCCTGTGACGGTAATTAGTAAGGGATCTCCCTGTCTTTATCTCGACTGCAAACTTTTCCATCTTATTTCCTCCCCAGTGCTGTTGAGGAGGAGGAGTGAGAGAACAGCTGGGTGGGCATCTGGCAGCCAGCTAAGGTAAGCCCACCAGTAAAAACTACATGAAAAATGTCCCCAGATGTGTATGGATAGGTGTTAAACCATCAGTATTTTTAGATACTTTGCTCACTTTTTTTAGATTGGATACCTGGTTACTGCATTTTCTCCTTTGTGGCATATTTCTTCGGTGCACATTGCATTGATACAAACATCCTTCTTGTATGTTTCTTTTCCTTCATTTTTTCTCCGGGATGAGCATGATGCAGGTACCTATTCCTTCTTCCAAGACATCCTTAAGTTCCACCCCCCTCCCGCTATGCAAGAGTGCTAAGAAACAGGGGATGTTGACTGTCTCTGCTCAGCTCAGCAGGCTGATGTAATGTGCACAGCATGCAGCTGGAGCCACGACTGGTGAACAGTTAGCACGAGTGTCAGAGACCTTGATGTATGCACACCAGCTAAAAGTCATCACTCATGGATATTGCAAAGGGTCCAAACCACCAAAATATAAATCAATGCACAACAGCAATAAACAGCTGCTTATGTATCACCAGTGGCTACTGAAGTGTGGCATGAAAGAACAAATCACAAAGAAGTTATATATTGCAATAGAAACAACTACGTGTGACCAAGTTGCGGCTGTTTGTAGTCACGTGTACATGCTCTGCGTTAACAAAGGCTTTTTTTTTTTTTCTCTTTCCTTAGCGCATTACATTGCTTTCAGGATGAGCTTTCGCGGGGAATAAAGTCTGCATCACTTGATATTTATCATTCTGCATTAAATATATATATGCATTAAATATATGTAGCGTTAAATATATACATGCAAGTGCTGTTCTGTCATGCTCCAAAGCCAAATAAACTTGCCTGTATGAGGCCTACACAAGTGTTGTCTCTACTGTGTAAAAAAAAAAAAGAAAAGAAAAGAAAAAAAAGAAAAGGGGGCAAAGATGGTAAAACAAAGTTTTAAGAGAAATAGTCTAAGTGTGTCACTGGTGCTCATTAGTACTGCTGAGAACTGCCATGCCGGCACAGCCGGTTTGCTGCCGGCACTCATATGCTGCTGCAGCGTGCCATGCTGCTGCTTCAGCCTGCTTGGAGCTAGCTGGGGACTGTTTGTGCTGTGCTCTGCTGCACAGTGTAGACATACCCTCAGGGTCCAATGCTGCTTACTCACGTTTCCTAATAGGTGCGAACCCGCTAATAACAAATCTTGCAATTGTTATAGAGCAAGCAGTGCACATCCATTCTGCATATGTTTCCTCACAATTTACCCCATGGCATTCTTAGCTGTATCAAAATCTAGTCAAAACAGAATAACAGAACATATTGGAAAAGAGGCAAAGCTAAAGGGTAGAAAGTTTGGGGGTTTTTTAACTTTTTTTTGCTCCTTAACTGTTTCTTTCTTCTGTCTTAACTATTTACTTGCAAAACTGCATTGCATTATATTTGGGTGAGGTTTTCACTAATAAAAATATCCTACTGAATACTGAACAAAATGGAAGTATGTGACAACAAAACACTGAGTGTTAAAAAACCAAAAGAAACCAACCCCTGACCCTTAACTCTAGTCATGCTTCTAGAATCCACAGCAATTATATTATCGTGCTAACACCACTGTCATTAGTAGTAATGAGAAAACTGCTTTGTTTAAAGATCACCAGACATGCACTACAAATGTATGAGAATAAGAGTCCTAAGGGATTAATGATTTTAGTTCCTAATCTGCAACACAATTTAAAGGTACTCTTTCTAGAAAAGGGATACTTATCCTTTTCAAAAAAGGACAAGAAAGAAAAAAAATAAGTAACTTCAAAATATCCAGTATTCATCCACAAACATTAGGCATTAAAACTTTTATGGAAAAGACCAAAGATTTCTGTTGTGGATGGTGTCATCCAAATGCAAGGAAAGCGGGACATGGGAAGAGAGATAATCAGAGCTCTGTTCCTCCCCCCACCTAATAATACCAACATCACCCTAAAAAGTATACACTTACTCTTAAAAGGCCCTGCACAGAAGCATTTTTAAACTCTAAGACTGAGACAAAGGCATGCAGAGTCAAAAAGAAATAGAAAAATGCCGTTTGAAAATTGCTTGTCACTTACAGAATACTTTCAAGCACTGAAGGAATGAGGAATACATTAGGCCCCTAGAACTGTGTGAGACATCACAAGAAGTTTCTTACACGTGCCTTTTCCCATTCATAATGAGTAACATACCTATTCCTATGTCTGAAAAGCCAACTGCTGTCTGTTTTATTTTGTTATTGTAAAAACAGAAAGGGGGAAAAAGAGGGGAGAGAGCATAGAAGAAAGTCACAGGTTTTAAAAGTTTAAGATAGTAGAAAAAAAAATAGCTGACAGAATATGATCAGGACGGGGAGAAACCAACAACAACAACAAAGCATAAAATCTAGCTCTACTTACAGTTAAGGGCTATAGCTCTGTTATGAGCACCTAAGCAGCTGTCCCAGGTCTGTGAAACACTCCGTACAGAGCTTCTGAGACCAGAGTGCTAGGAAATTTCCTGGGGAAGATCACTACCTCACAGCACATAAAGACCCCTAGAAGGAAAATATAGGATTTTAAAGGAGAAGATAGAAAGTGGGAGGATGTTTGAATCTTTTGCTTTGCAGGCAGGGAATATTCAGAGTTTCCTGACATATCTACAGGCATGAGCCTTTCACACCAGCATCAAGAGGAAAATCTTAAACCATTACTCATTTGCAGCAAACCTTACATGGGGCTCATTTTGAAGTCTTTTCAAAGGATGTCACTCCAACAGACTTCACATTTCAGACATTAAAGCTCTGCCTTTTCTTCCCCTCTTACAATCATGTATTTGAAAAGGCTGTCGCCACTCAGGTATATTGCTCTCCCTCCCATCCCTTTCTGCTTCCTCAAAAATGCTCTGACTCCATTTGTTACAATGAACTTATGAATGCATCACTGAGAAACAAGTGGTATGATGTCAGGTTGAGCCTGATATCTTGAATAGGGAGGAGATGATGTCTTAGTGTCTTTCAAAGAGGTATGGCGTTGCTCTTCCCAGATCTGATCACCTCATGGATTGTGGCAGATGGTGTAAAGTCCAAAGTTAAAGTGGTTAATAACACAAAATTTATTTGGAAACACAGTCAATACCAGGCAAACTCCACTTTCTGAGAACCTCCTTAAACACTTCCCTGACAATCCTAGGAAGACAACATGACATATTCTCCTTTGTATTCAAGAGAACCAGCTTCTCCTGCTGCCAGTAAGGACTGGGGCTAGAAAGGGGCTTGGTTGCTGGGAAAACGAACATATATAGGCAAGAAGATATTCTACTACATAGTGTTTTCAGCAGTTTGTAGTGATACTTAGACAATTTTAACAAGCATTGAGGAAGTGTGCTGTATTCAGGGGGCAGGCTTAGTAGGTCAGGCTTAATAATGTGGCACATAATTAGGAACAGTTAAGGTTATATTAGAATATTCCTCTTCATAGGATTCTTATGACCCTTTAATTACATTCTCGCTTGAATGAATTTAAAGAAAAATAATTTCTATATTCCATTGCATTCCTATATAATACTGTGTTCTGACTCATTAACAAGTACTGTGTTAGGTCTTGGCACAGAACCTTGCAATCCTTCCAGCTTTTAAAAATAGAGGACTATGAAAGAGAACTTGGATCCAGAGGCAGCAGCAGGCTGCATTCCAAATATTTGGAAATTCTAGGGTTACAGTGATTGTTAAGGAATTAATTTACAATCCAAGACCAGAAAGGCAAATACATAAAGAAGCTTGGCTTGCTTGCATCCACCCATGCTGTTGAAGGAGAAACAGTGAAGAATACACGCAGAGAGACCAGAGCTAGCTGCTTACCAGCCAGCCAGTTAAAGCCTATCCAGCCTAGCTGCAACACATGGCATTCTGCCCACATTAACATTGTTTTGGACCAAAAATACTATGTCTATTGCACCATGTGGACATCTTACCTCTAACCTCTGCTACCTTGAAGATTTCTACCCACCTTCCACTACATAAGTGTTCTTCGACCTGGCTTCTAACCTTGTTATAAACAGTTGTGTGCTACTTTGGACAAGTCACTGAAACACAGAGTAACAAAAGGATTCAAGACATTGCAGCAGAAAATAAGGCATTTCCTGCAGCAAACTCTGCCCAGTTGCAGCTTTCTTGTAATTTTTTCTCTTTGTGCCCTCTGAAAATTTGTTCTTCTCTACAATCTCTGAGACTGTCTAGGCAATCCAGGAGACTCCTGGAGTGCATTGAGGATAATGTCTTAAGCCAGGTAATAGACAGCCCTACTGGAGGGGATGAGATACTGGACCTGCTGGTCACCAACACAAGCGAGCTACTCAGTGACGTCAAGATTGAAGGCAGCCTGGGTTGTGGTAATCATTCACTACTGGAGTTTTCAGTACTGAGGGGTATGGGACATGTGAAGAGTAAAGTCAGGACCTGGAATTTCAGGAATGCAAAATTCCAGCTCTTCATGGAATTAGTCAATTGGATCCCCTGGGAAACTACCCTCAGGGACAAGGGAGCACAACACAACTGGCAGATCTTTAAGGACACTTTCCAGAGAGCAAAAGAGCTCTCCGTCCCCAGGTGCAAGAAATCAGGAAAGGAAGGCAAGAGATTGACATGGCTGAGTCAAGGCCTGCTGGTCAAACTAAAGGGCAGGAAGGAAATGCACAGGCAGGCGGAACAGGGACAGGTATCCTGGGAAGAGTACAGTGATGCTGCCCAGTTGCGTAGGGATGGGGTAGGAGGCCAAAGCACAGCTGGAGCTGAGCTTGGCAAGGGATGCAAAGAATAATGAGAAGGGCTTCTACAGGTATGTCAGCCAGAAAAGGAAGGTCAAAGACAGTGTATTCCACCTGATGAGCAAGACTGGCATACTGGTAACAACAGTGAAGGAGGAGGCTGAAGTACCCAACAACTCTT
>VFFE01008142.1:1810704-1876060 GCA_008921705.1 Burhinus oedicnemus
AAGGGAAGAATTATGGATGCCACCTATCTGAAATTCTGTACGGCCTTTGACAAGGCCCCTCATAACATCCTTCTCTCTCAATTGGAGAGATATGGATTGGATGGATGGACTGTTTGGTGGATGAGGAGTTGGTTGGATGGTTGCATGCAGAGGGTAGTCGTCAACGGCTCAACGTCCAGATGGAGATTTGTGATGATTGGTGTTCCTCAGGGGTCTGTACTGGGACCAGTACTGTTCAATATCTTCATCAATGACACACATAGTGGGATCGAGTGCACCCTCAGAAAGTTTGCAGGTGACACCAAGCTGAGCGGTGCAGTTGACAGGCCTGAGGGACAGGATGCCATCCAGAGGGACCTGGACAAGCTCAAGAAGTGGGCTCAAGTGAACCTCATGAGGTTCAACAAGGCCAAGTGCAGGGTCCCGCACCTGGGTCAGTGCAACCCCCGGTATCAGTACAGTCTGGAGGATGAAGGCACTGAGAGCAGCCCTGCTGAGAAGGACTTGGGGCTGTTGGTGGATGAAAAGCAGGACATGACCTGACAACGTGCACTTGCAGCCCAGATGGCCAACCATATCCTGGGCTGCATCAAAAGAAGCATGGCCAGCAGGTTGAGGGAGGTGATTCTGCCCCTCTACTCCTCTCTGGTGAGACCCCACCTGGACTACTGCATCCAGCTCTGGAGCTATCAGCACGGGAAAGACATGGACCTGCTGGAGCAGGTCCAGAAGAGGCCACAAAAATGATCAGAGGGATGCAAGATCTCTCCTATGAGGGCAGGCTGAGACAGTTGCGGTTATTCAGCCTGGAGAATACTCTGGGAGACCTTATTGCTGCCTTTCAGTACTTAAAGGGGGCTTATAAGAAAGATGGGGACAAACTTTTTAGCAGGACCCGTTGTGATAAGACAAGGGGTAATGGTTTTAAACTAAAAGAGGGTAGATTTACACTAGATAGAAGGAGGACATTTGTTACAATGAGGGTGGTGAAACAGTGGAACAGCTTTCCCGGAGAGGTGGTAAGTGCCCCATCCCTGGAAACATTCAAGGTCAGGTTGGATGGGGTTCTGACCAACCTGATCTAGTTGTCGATGTCCCTGCCCATTGCAAGGGGCTTGGACTAGATGACCTTTAATGGTCCCTTCCAACCCAAACCATTCTATGATTCTAATCAAGTTGCAGGATTAGAGTTCATCACTGTGACTTTTCCCGTCTCTTATCAGCACCCCCTCAGACTGAAATCTACTGTCACCTGAGAGAGCCTCAGCTGCTCCCTAAGCAGTCTCTCCCTTCCACCTGGGTTTCACCCAACTCAGACACTCCTTTTTTAAAGGAATAGTGTTTCTCTGAGAACAAATAGACATATACCAGCCATCAACCCACAATGTATGAAATATCGCAGATATTAGTCATATCAGAGATTATTCATCTTCAGGGCCCCAGAGGAATATTGCCTAAGAAGCTTTAGTGACAGATTATCAAAAGAGAGAAGGGGAAAGAAGTAATAAGTGTCAAATAGGATGAGTGGGAGAAGTAATAATCTAACACCCCACCTTATCCCTAGAGGTTGACGATGACTGTAAATGTACAGGACAGATGACTAACAGCATTGTACTAAAAAACTCTGGTCCCGCTGAGAACTAAGTGCTTAGATATTGCCTCATAATGGTGATTTCCATTTCTAATCAGCCAATGATTTCAGCTGTCATTATCCATTCATTACATTTTTTAATATGTGATTTCCTACCTTTACCTGTGCTCTCACCCTTGAAAGACCTTTCCATAAAGCTAATTCTCAGTCAACCTTCAAATCTCTCCATGAAAACCTTTCTTGACGTAAAGCTTATAAAAACCTTAGCACTGGCTAAACAGGTGGTAGCTGTGGCTCCAGATGATCATATGGACAAATACTCTCTTTTTATTTCCTTGTGTTTGTCTGTGTCTGACTTTCAAAGGCCACAGGTTCTCTTGGCAAGGATGATCTTTTAGACAGTTTGCACACTGTTTAGCACAGTGAGACTGTAATGTCCAGGCTAGAAAAGGTAGGCAACTTTGCAATGCAAACAATAACCACTGTCAGAGTACCAAGAAGCGGTACATCAAGCCTCTTTGGCCGCAGTTACACCTACTTAGGCTGCTGAATGAAATCAGCTGGATGTCAGTCATCACACGTTATCATCTTACCCTCTGTAAACACTGATAGAGGCAATTGCTAAAACTTTGTAGAAATGCATAGTGATTTGTTTCTTTTTTCTTTGAAACAAATAATCAATACTTTTTTGGTTTGTAAAACGTTACTAGTTCTAAAATGTCTGGTAACTGACATACTATACTGAAGAGAAAGGAACATTTCTCCTCCCCTCCCAGACAGCTGACTGTGCTCCTTCTCCAATTAGATATTCAATAAACACATCTCATAAGATTCTTTTTTCCTACTTAGGACTGGAAATGATTACAAATGACTATTTCTAGTAAGATTTACCTTACTGAAAGTACTAAGCCCCAAACCGTTATCTGGAAATACCAGTTTACCAATCTGATAACTTTTATAACCTTTGCAACAGACTTTCAATTGGTACTATTTGAAGAGCTTATTGTCAGCTGGGGATCTGGCTCCTATTGTTTTATTTTGTTTTTCTTCCACAGTGTCAACAGCTGAATAAAATGGTGAGGGGGCTTAGAACCAGTCTCAGTATTAAGCCCTGCTGATGTAAGTGGGGGTTTCTAGGTTTAACTTAAACGGAAAAGTGAAACTGGCTGTTAGCCTTCTAAACTCTGTAGTGAATTTGGGGACACAGCAATCCCAAGCAATAAAGATTATCAAAAGGAATGCAAATGAAAACAGTATCACATCATTAGATCTTTCGGTATTAAGTTAAAGTAATTAGTCTTCAACCATAGTAACTATAATATCACCACACAGCTCTGCTACAATGGTGCAATTAAACCAAATACCCACTAGATTTAAAGTCTTAATAAAGATGAAAAAGATCAAGGCCACGAAGTTTGAAAACTCTGAGAAAAGAATAAAACACAGGTGGACAGTGGTTCAAGTCCAAAAAAAGAGTGCAGGAGAAACAACTGAACAATTTTCTGCATCAGTAACCTATGAATCATGGAAGAGTATCTGTGTTTGAAGAGATGAACCCAATTTATGACCTTGCCTTGCTTCCAGATTCCACAAGAAGGGTTTCACCACATTTTTTATCACAGGAAGAAATTTTTAATTAAAACAAAGCAAAACAAAACCCCAATAACAGCAACAGAAGCAAAAGAATGAAATTACAGTCCTTGTTTCAGTTATTTCCTTGCTCTTTTTGGTGCACAGTGTTGCCAACACTTTTCAGTTGTCTAAACACCACCATCCTTTCACTGGCTTTGCCAGGAAGAGATAAAAACAATCTTTAAAATAAACATTTCATCCCAAGCTAGCCAGGGTGAAAGATAACTCAAGACTTCTTAGACTAAGACAGTGAAAAAACAGGCAACTATGGAAGCGGCACAAGTTGGATCTGCAAAGCTTGCTGGGAGTACACTGATCAAAAGAGATGCAGCATCTACAGGGCACAGGCTATTATCTTTTACAGTCTGGTTTGTTTGTTCTTTTAATAGCAAGTGGATAAAAATCCCACTCATAAGCTCCCATATGTTCAGCTAGAGCAGAGAAATATGCTGCACATAGATCTATTTCTGAAAATGAGGCTTTTATTCTCTACCAAATTTTTACACCTTATCCAACTGTTAGAGCCCTTGCAGATACCTACAGTGATACTTCAGACAGTCATACGCAACTATATCTATGAACATAGACAGTAATATTCATGAACGTACAAACGACAAAAACTCTAAATGTGACCTGAAATTAATTTGCAGGCAACACAGAAAGAGAATTCTCTCCATGTGGTCAAATTTCTTTTTATTACTACCTTCAGGAATTTGCAGCTTATACTTTTATAGTTCATGGAAACCTAACTTTGTCCTCTAAACTCCAAAAAATTCTACTCAAAAATTCAAAGTGCTCTTCCAACCTTTAATTTCATACAAAATGATCTATTTCAATATGCTAAAAATGTTAACATACATTAAAAACATACCTATTCATCATCCTACTTATTTTTAATACTATACTCTTAAATAGATATGTATTCTTTACGTAAACCAGTGGTGCGACGTAATTTCATGCATCACCAAACTACATATGTCCATCTTTCTTAACATTTTATTTAATCAGTTTTCTCAGTACGTTTTGGATGGTTTTGGTCTTTTGGTTTGTTTTTTGGTTTTTTTTTTTGGTTTGTTTGCAGTTTTTTGGGGGGGGAAGTTGTTTCTTTTCTTTTTTTGTATCCTAGCATTATTTCTTTAGAAATCTTTAATACATATTCTGGCAGATCCTGTAACTGTATTTTCATGGAACTACAACAAAATGAGTAAGTTTCCATGGAGGTGTAAATCTCTGTTCAGGTACAGATTAGCTGTATTTATACAAGATAATTATAGGTATTGTACATTCCTGTATTGGCTTGTAAGATAAAGAGTACAAAGTTAGAAATGAAAAGGCTGTATACATTTTGAAGGAATTATTGTATAGGGAAGGACAGAAAAATAACTCACTGCACAGATTCCTTAAATTATGCATTTCATGTGTTTTACGATTTGGACTTTTACAGATAGTAAATTTTTCATAAAGGCTACACTTCTACATGTGCTAGCTAGGCATGAATCCAGCTAGAAAGGCATATCCTCACTATGCATCAATCTAAAAAATTATTTTGTTTGTAAACAGATTTTAAAAGCACATTGCTCATCCCATACATGGGATGCTCTCAACCAGAGAGATATTACTCTTGGGAAAATCAATGGATGCTTTTGTTGCCTTAAGACTATGCACAATACTTCTTCAAGATTTCAATGAATGACATTCATAGTTACATGCTATGCCATAAAAAGTAACCTTTGTGTAAAAAATGAGCAATGAAAATGCTCTGTGTCCCTCTGGTTGCTCTTGTCTGGGAAACCTTTTTTTTAAAAAAACCAAAAAAGGTATGCTGTCTCTTTGCCCCCTTAGAATTTAATTCTTCACTTTTCTAGACCCCTTGAGTCCACCTCTGCCTAAATAGTTCTTTTAGATAGGGAGACAGTTTGAGGAAAGGCACATATTAATATACTTATACAGAAAACACATTCAAATCAGACTCTTTATAATATTCAGTAAAAAAGTACTCATTGCTATGAATTGCTTCCCATACAGTACCATAGAATCATACAATGGTTTATGTTGGAAGCGTCCTTAACGATAATCTAGTTCCAAACCCTCTGCCATGGGCAGGGACACCTTCCACTAGACCTGGCTGCTCAAAGCCCCATTGAACCTGGTAGCTGAAAAAATATTTGAATAATTCTTTCTCCCCAAACTCACAAAAAGTCTAACTATGCAGACACAGTAAAAATTCCTCTTGCTTTTCTTTTAATGAAATTTAAGCTAAAAAGAATACTTTTTCTTTCTTATCCAGGGCATTTAAATAACAGGGATAAGCGGCTAGGCGCAATTCATTATGTGTAACTAGTAAGAAAAGTCAGTACTGCGTGTAGACTACAGTTCTGCATGCTGATGAATACTTCATCAAAAGAATTTCACTTAGCAAGATGGTGAGAGCAATACATCAATTATCAAAAATATCTGTATTCTAATCTGGTGCTTTGCATTATTTAACATTTTCTGACACAAAATATATCTTAACTTCCTTTTTTATTCTGTGGCCATTAATCCCTTGATGTAGAATACAAATGCCAATGACATAGCAAAACATGCTGAGATTAAGATTTAAATGAAAATCAATGTTTCAGTTGGCTGAAAAACTAACCTCTCTGACTTGCTGAACAGTAAGACTGAAAATACAGTCCACAGTTCCATTTCATGTACAAAATTGTGGTTGGTTTTGTTGTTTTTTTTTTTTTCAAATTGTTTCAGAGGAAGCTCTGATGAGTTGAAAAGGAAAGGTAAAGGGTAAAAAAGTGCATGAAAATTGGTTCCAGTTTTACTGAAAAAGATTAGAACATCTCTAGGTCAAGCGTCACTTGCATTAGCACTACCTGACAAGCTACTTTTGCTGAAACTAACTTTGCATGCATAATTAATTATTCAGGCCTCTTTTTTCTTCTTTTCTGAATCTTATTTGGATGCTAAATGGAGGAATTTATTCGTGTGTCCTGGTTAACATCTGGGGAATTACTATAAAGCTGCAATTATATTAACTAATGAAAAATCTTATAAATCTCCATGACTGTAACTTACTCTGATTTTGACATGTCTGATATGACACTTTTTTACTGGGAAGTGGAAATATAAGATCTTCTTTAGCCTGTAAGAACTTTGTGCTCTATGGCTGAAAATCCAGCAATAAATGAAGTGCACATGACCCATCTCAAAACTCTGCAGAATTTTCCCTGTAACATCCTTGAATGTAGTTGACCTCTTGGGTTTGTACATTAGAGTTCTGTTTGAGTTTGCTTGTTAAAATGTTGCATAGATTCTCTACACCTACGTATGAGAATTCCTCTTCTAACCTGTCCCCTTAAATTAAGAACAATAAATACTTCTCATCAGATATCTGCAGAAGAAGCCTTTGAGACACCACCAGCTGAGATAGTTTGAGATAACATTTCAACATCTCTAGTGGCATGAATTGGAGTGTATACTTATATAGGAATACCCATTACTGTTAAATATGATGAGTTAGTGCAAATAGCACCAGTTTTAATGTTGCTAAAATTTCCTCTCTTCTGATTTCGTCTTTATCACCTTGTGTCCATGGACTAATAGTAATAGGAAATATACTCCATGAATGCACACTGCAAGCTGAAAAATTTAGGTTCACTGGAGGCTACACTAACATTAAACAGCTTTCTGTAAGAGTATATCATCAAACTGTACCATATTACCTCTGAAAGTAGCCTGTGGAATAAAGGAAGGGCTTAATTAAGAAAACAGTTCAGTATATAAGTGAATGAGGTAAATTCTACCAGATGGCAGAAGAATTGGATGTTTTGGCACCAGTTTAAACTTTCAGATGTAAGAATCTGATGCTGAAATCCTGCCTTTTTTTAAATTTGGTTCTAGACCTGCCTCAGGCATTACTTTGAAGCCATGTAAAATTTATACGGCACTGTAGACATGCACAGGAAACAGTTGCTTTAGACCCCCAAATACTGCCAAAGCCTTATACTGAACACTGCCTACGTGCCTCCACTGCTGCATTCCCTCCTCTGTGTGAGACTGAGACCCACATAAACTACGCTGAGAAGTAATGCTGCACATTTCCAGTCCAAGAAAGATGACTGGCCTCACCACCCTAAGGCTTGCATAGACACCTGTCTGTCAGAGCTTCTAGAGCTTTGCTAGCATATTAGTCTCACTGAGATAGAGTTAATCTTCCCCATAACACCCCTCATAGTGCTGTGCTTTGTATTGGTAGCTAGAAGGGTGTTGATAACACACCAGTGGTTTGGCTGCTGCTGAGCAGCGCTTGCACAGTGTCAAGGATGTCTCTTCAACGTTCCCTTCCCTCACCAATAGGCTGAGGGTGGGCAAGACCTTGAGAGGGGACATAGCCAGGAGAGCTGACTCAAAGTGACCAAAGGGATATTCCCTACCATATGACTTCTGCTCAGCAATAAAAGCTAAGAGAAAAGAGGAGGAAGGGAGGGCATTTTTTATTATGACATTTGTCTTCTAGAGCAACTGCTATGCATACTGGAGCCCTGCTTCCTGGAAAGTGGCTGGACATGGCCTGCTGATGGGAATTAGAGAATAAATCTTTTGTTTTCCTTTGCTTCTGCACACAGCCTTTGCTTTTGCTTTATTAAACTGCCTTTATCTTGACCCATGAGGTTTTTTTCCATCTTATTTTCTCCCCCTGCCATCCTGCTGAGGAGAGGAGCAATGGAGCAGCTTGGTGGGCACCTGGCATCCAGCCAAGGTCAACCCACGACATCTAGTCACCTGGTAAGTATCCTTGCTACCAGCATTATTGAGAAGCTGCTGAACATAAGTAAGCTTCTATGTCAAATCCAACCATAAATTGCAAGATCAATTTAAATGCAGTACACCACAAAAGGTGGAACTTAAGTTTATGCTTTTCCATTTTAACAATCGTTTCTCCTTGCACTAAATCTCTGCTTTCTTCTCAGGTAACATACTTTATCACAATGTAATTTGCAGAAAAAGTCAGTGAAAAATTCTGCTTTATTTGTTTTCAAACAGTTTTGTTTCATCAGGATAACATCACTGGTTTGAGCAGAATTTAGATTTACAGACTACTGACTCTTTCACTTTGTAAGTAAAATTATGTGGATTCAGCAGAATAAATTCCTGCACCAACACATTTCCCCAAGAATCACCTGATTTCCCCCCATGCTCTAATTTTTATCTTCTTCCCCATGACGTGAAAGTATATTACAAATAATTCCATATGCTTTGAATAATGCAAAGACTGTTTTATCCTTCCCAAGCATATGGAAGTATATATCAAAAGGTTAGCAAAACTATATTGTGTTCTTAAGCACCTTTAAGGGAACACAGTGCTTTTCTGTAAATCCTATGCAGAAAATGCATTTAAAATTACATTCTGACCTAATAAAATCACAAGAAAAAAACCCTTCCAAAGTTCTGCTGCATTCTTCTACAAAGGACTGGAATCCTTTAGCACAAACAGTACATCGAAGTTGCATAATTTTTAATAAAGTAATAAAGGCAAATGGCACATCAATGAAATATTAATAGCTAGATGTGAAAGATAGGCTTATAAATAAATATAAATATTTATGTACTTACAGCTAACTAGAAAGTAAGGTGCCAAAGAAATTACTAGGGAAACAAAACTCTATGTTTTTGTGATGTTTAACATAACACAAAAGGAACAAGAAGAAAAGCAGTACTTCCAGGAACCATTCTGTTGATATCGATATTACCACTTTAGTTGATTTTAAACTATTATCTTTATTATGTTTGTTGTACTGGAGTATAGAGAACTCAGTTTCTACAGTGAAGCAGTAGCCTTCAATTTTTACATTTTATCCCACAGAAAATTTATGCTCTCTGTAAAGAACTTGTTTATTTTATTATCGTTACTCTACATGTGAGAGGATGAAGTTACTTAAATAATTTAGTTACATATCTTAATGTGGGTACTGTGGAAAAGTTTATTGAATTAAGCAACTCATCTTCCCTGGGATGTACTTTCTTATGTAGTCAAGTTTTAATAAATCTCTTAAAAAATTTTTGAATTGCAAGGCAGCTCACTAAAGATACCTCTCTCTCTATGCATCGTCCTTGGAAAAAATACTATTTTTTACTGGAATATTTCTAGATAACATAAATATTTAATGATTTAGAGCATTATTTTAATGCTTGTCAATAATAACTGGGGAATAAAGTGAAGAGAAATCAATAAGATTAATTGCAAGTTTTGTTTTCATGAGAATATACACTATCCTTCACACACCCATCCTGTTCACTCATTCATACATATTTCTCTTTATTTTCTGCCCCTACTGTTTTCTTAATTTTCAGGCCCTCTATAGGAAAATCTCCATCTCCCAGTTAGGAAGCATGTGATTTCCCACGTTAAGTCCAGCCCTCTGCTATCAGAGGCAAACCCCATTACGTAGTTTCATCTATAGCCAGCTAGTCCAGTAGCTAGTGATAGATGTCAGCTTCAAAATTGCCAAATCAGACGCTATTCTAACTCTTTTCTACACAGCATTTCAAATGTTAGCATTATTTCTAGTAGTGCTTTCTAACCCACTTCTAACATGTGAGTATTTTGATCTTTTTAAGCTCATTTACTTTAAAAAAAAAAAAAGAAAAAAACCCCACAGATATTTTAAGTTCAGCATGTTTTGAAGCTTGCAAAGTACAGGTGTAGAATACTGAAGCTGTTGGTGTCATTTACTCAAAAAAAAAAAAAAAAGTAATAGTTAATACTGGAGTACTAGAAATACATCCACGGTAACTTAAGGTGCCATACTCAAGAAGATTTTTCCTATCAGTTCTTTGTTGGAAATGGCATTATGCAATTCAGCTTAAACGTGCCTGGTCTGCCAGGATCCTGCAGTGAATTTTCTCTTCAGACTGCTCTACACTGGGGCTGAGCTCCCACCTTTTAACAGATCTTGTCATGAATCTACTGATGCCTTTTCTCCACTCCTTACTTCAGCTACTTGCACCACCCCAATCTGGCACACAATAAAAATGGCACAAACTCTTCTGATTCAGCTTTTGGGCAAGTTATGTGTATTGCCTTAAGGAGGAGATGAATTTGGTTTGCAATAGCTCATCAACTTTGTTGTGGAGTACTTACATAATCCTTTCAGCAGCTAAGCTCTGTCGGGGCTGGAAACGCATCACCGTTCACACTCCTAATCAATGAATTACCATTTATCAATAAGTTTTATGTTGTAAATTCCAGAAGACTGTTCTCTGCTGTCTGAAAGTACGTGAGCACACCAGGAGGGTTCCCGCAACCATGAAATACAGATTCTAGTATTTAAGACTAATGAATATTTTCTTCTTGGCTTCCAATTCTTGTTCTTAACCTTGATATTTTATTAACATATATTTGAGGAGGTTGTGGTTTTGTTTCATGTTTTGGTAAAAGTACATACTTAGGTGTGTAGTAAAAAACCCTATTTCTTCCTGCAATACACAAATTATTATATCTTAGTGAATAACATCATTGGCATTAAAATATGATTTTTTAATAATAACATTATGAAAGGAATTAATTTTGATCTTGTTCCAGAGCGTTTCACAAGCAACCTCAAATTAGTTTCATTGCTAAACATCAACTAAACTGGTAACAATTATCATTATTATTTTTAAAAACCAGGTTTATATTGTTAAACAGTACACTTTTTGAAGAACTACTACAAAAATAATCAGCTCCAGATGAAGTAATTCGTATACCCAAGTTGTTTATATTTCCAGAGACTTGACTTTAGATTCGAGCTTGGATTATTTTATTTTATTTTTTGGTGGTGGTGGTGGGTGTATTTTGTTTCCTGCTCCCTCAATTGCAACTGCTAATTCCCCTAAGGTGAACAGTGAAAAATGAGTAATTTAAGCATGTAAATATATCTGAAGTCAGGCAATACAGAATTTACATAATTTGAAACAACAAATACAATGAGATTATACAGCACATGTATTGTAGATTTCCTCTGAGTCAGGATCATTTTCATTATAATTTTCAAGTTTTCCTTTCAGTTATTTTCTCCTTTCAGTTATTTTCAGTTTGTCATCACAATAAAATATTTCTTAAGGAAGTGCATTAACTTTATGAAATGGAAACGTAAAAACCTAGGGGCACAATTCTCTTTTTAATAAATATGACTGCATTGCTAATATGTTGCAGAACGTTGTTGCAGCCAGGAGTAATTCAGTTTTGAGTAATCATGTCCTAGATAAGAACTTAAGCTAGCTGACTTCAGCCTAACCTTTGGAGGAAAACAGGTATTTTCGATGACAGTTGCCACTGTGGAGAAGTATGAGTATTTAGCATTTCTCTCTCTCTCTCATTCGAACCCAACTGTTGCTTGCAGAGTACTGAACTTTTGCACTGTAGAGATTTTGATGCACCTCAGCCTGATAAACACTATCCATAAGGTTGGCACGATTTTTATTAGCTGAGCTCTTTCACGTTCCCAACAGCCTTCCCAGCCCCAGGTGTAACAATGTTAGGAATGCAGAAACCCTGTAAATTCCCTGGCTGAAAAAGTGAGGTAACTGGCAGACAATGAGATATCTACTAGAACCCTCATGGATTTATTCAATTAAAAACAATACCATGAGATTCTTACTGAGGTCTGTGAGGAGAAGGGAATTCTATTTGGGATAAGCAACAAAGTGTTTTAGGTTTAAAAACCTTAATTTGTTCGATACGTGGTAGAAGATTAACATATTTCCTGTAGTATAACCTTTTTATGCTCTTAAGTAAGTGGATTGGGAAAAAGTAACACCTGCTCTTTGATTATTTGCAGGTCAGGTGACCCTGTCTGTTCAGATAGTGGGAAAATTTTCATAAATTCTAGCTCATATCTTAGAAGATAAAACAAAAATGTAAGCTGGCACTGCAACCTCCTTGTCAAACCCTCTAATTTGAAAGAAACAAAGAGATTTAATAATTCACTCCATGGATTTAAATTTGCAAAGAACCCCAAAAAGAAAAGTGCCTTTTTAAACCTTTTGATGTGGCTCAGACTCCAGAGAATGAGAGATATGTTGATGTTTACACAGTTCAGCAGTGAACGACCATTATTACATCAGGAAATTATCTTAGCCTTGGTTGAAGCACAAGTAGAATAACACGGAAAATTTGAGCCATACCAAAACTAAGGTCCGGTACTACCCAGAAGTAATTTGAGTTCCCAAACCTCTATGCTTTCCCTGCATCCATAACTCTAGCTGTACTCACTTCAGGAACAGCTTCTGTTAGAGAATACGTAAAAGCTTTATGCAATCAACAAAGTAAATATCAACACTGGTGTTAAAAAGATGAACAATATCCCTTTGTTAGATGAGGAAATGAGATCCACAGCATTTTAAGTCATTTGACATTCACAGTGTCATCTGCAGGTGAGGACAAACCATTATCATATTTTTTCCTCCTTAAGGAACTAAATCATTCACTCTTATCGAAAATGTGAGGAAAGTCTACATAGACAACCATTGTGGAACTATCATTTTTAGGTGGTCAGTACAACCGCATTGCATAATAAAATCTTAGTGACAGGATCCCAGCTGCTTTCACCACTGCTGTTCTTCTGTCTCTTTTACTGAACCAAACAAAACCACCTCAGTTCTTCTCTTTTTCTGCTATGTCTGAATGCTTTCACACACAGCTCATGTTCTCCCACCCGGAAAGACAGACAAACACATGCCTCTTACGGTGGTTACACTGTCCTATCTTATTCTGACAGACATCCATCCCCATACTGTAAGGTGTCCTTCTGCTAGTTCCTGACCTGGAAGTTGCATTAGGAAATGAAAGAAATGAAATATAGAAATGAAGAGTAGGTTGAGAGTGGCTGAGAATATAACAGCACATACATCTGTACCTGGCAAGAGAATACAGTATTTCCCCCAGCTTAGCTGTTGTACAACACTCTGTTGGGTAGCTTAGGCCTTTCCAACAGGTCTGCACCCAAATCCCCCCAAAAGGTAGATGGGGTGGTTTTTTTTAAGGCCTTAATGAGGAAAAATCCAAACAAGTGCGTATTTGCCTCAGGTATCACATGGAATAAGAATGACAAAATACATGCTCATATTTCAGACAGTATGAAAGGGAGATCAGTTAATAGCCAGACTTGGACTATTATAATTTACTCACATGGAGATAATAATGTGTATTCTGGTGTCTCGAGATGTTTACCAGGTGCCTCTCATCTTTCTGTATTGACACTGTGAGTTAATCCTCCTGCTTTCTGGGAGGAAACCTACTCTTCTAATAGCAATGACACTGACTTCCTGGATATAAAGTCATACGTAATTTATATCATTTTCTCAGGTAAATATACAGGCTGGAAAAGCTGTAACCTGACTCATCAGAGGAGCGCTCTTTTTTATCATGCAAGTAATCTGTATGGTACATATACAGTTTGGGGAGTGGCGCTAGGTGCATGAGAAGAAAAGACTGCTGCACAGCTACTTTTCCTCTGTATTGGACTGCTGCATACCTTGCTATTTTAATTGACTTGCTGTAAACCCACTAATTAAATGGGGTCAGGTTTATAGATAAAAGGAGGGGCAGAACTGAAAAGAAAGTAGACACCAAATCAGTCCCCCCACTCCTGCCTTTAGCATTATATGAGGTTGCGTGTGAATCCACAGCAGCACTACTGCTTGTGTCCCGCGTGTCTCTCACTGTTCTTTACCTCTGTTTTGTTGCAAGTTGCCTGTGGGATCACTTGGTTTCAAGTACTCAAGGGTTAAAGGGCAGTGGGGGGGGGGGGGGGGGTGGTGAGCAGAAGATAAGAATCTTTGAAATAACTCCAGAAAAATTTATTAAGAAACATCATCAACATTAAAATGTAGCCCTGATAGATGTTACTGTGTTTTCAAAGTGTATTTGTAATTTTTGCTATATCATTTAGTCACGTATCTCATAAATTCCTACTAAGGGTTTGGTAAGGGATAAGCAATGTTTTTCCAAGGCCAAGATGTCTTTACAGTAAAGTAACAGAGTTACAGAATTTCTTCACTGGAGGAGTTATAGGGGACAGAAAAGAAACTTACAGACAAGGGGGAGAAAGGACAGTATTACTAATAAAAGAAAACACAAATGTTGTTTTGATTGATGAAACAACCATCTTATTGAACAGCATGGAGAAAAGTATAGCAATAAAAGTTTGCAAAATAAGTAGAATATTTATTTTTGCGGTTAGGAAAAAATAAACTAGAAAATACACAATACCTGTGGGCGGGGTAAAGAAGAAAAAAAAAAACAATCCAAGAAGTGATGAATGATCACATTTTATCTCATCTTTTCCTTTGTAGTTTTTAAAATTAACTTTTCTTAAAAAACTGGAAAACAAAGGAAATTTCTTTTTCATTAAAATATGAATAACAATTTTATAACCACAGAGAAACTGTTTTGCTCTTTTACTCCAGATATGAATTATAGACATTAACTCAGGGTCACAATAAAGGCTGTTTTAAAAGCCTTTTCTTTAGCTGCAAAATCTGTCTTGGACATTTTGAGAAGTCTTACCTTTTCTGTTTTTTTTTTTTTTTTTTTTCCGCTCCACTGAAAAAATGTACTTAACATATATTAATACTATGTTATAAAACCGCACACATCTTTAGATTCCAGTAGATTTTCAGTTTAGATTTTGATATTGAATAAAACATAGTTACATGTTGTTAATGTTGGTTTACATTAGCAAGCTAGAACTCAGGCCCCTAACTGATCTGAATATCAACCAGGAAAAATAGTTAACAAGACTATTATCATTCTGTAATTTATTTTAATTCATTATACACTGTATTTTATTGTATATATAGGGAGGTGATTCTGCCCCTCTGCTCTGGTGAGACTCCACCTGGAATAATGCAACCAGCTCTGGAGCTCTCAGCACAGGAAAGACCTGTTGGAGAGGGTCCAGAGGAGGGCCACAAAAATGATCAGAGGGATGGAACACCTCTCCCATGAAGAAAGGCTGAGAGACTTGGGGCTATTCAGCCTGGAGAAGAGAAGGCTCTGGGGAGACCTTATTGTGGCCTTTCAGTACTTAAAGGGGGCTTATAAGAAAGATGGGGACAAACTTTTTAGCAGGTGCTGTTGCAGTAGAACAAGGAGTAATGGTTTTAAACTAAAAGAAGGTAGATTTAGACTAGGTAGAAGGAAGACATTTTTAACAATGAGGGTGGTGAAGCACTGGAACAGGTTGCCCAGAGAGGTGGTAGATGGCCCATCCCTGGAAACATTCAAGGTCAGGTTGGATGGGGCTCTGAGCAACCTGATCTAGTGGAAGATGTCCCCGCTTATTGCAGGGGGCTTGGACTAGATGACCTTTAAAGGTCCCTTCCAACCTAAACTATTCTATGATTTTATGATTCTACTTTTTTTTTTTTTTTAATACAGCCAACTGACCTTTTTCTAAACTCAAGGGAAATTTGTCATCTAGCTTTTTTCCTCTTTTTTGACAAAAATTGTTTGAGATTGTAAAAATTTCTAGACTTACTTTTTTCCAGTCAGTTTTAAATTACCAGTACCGTGAGTACTTAGATCGGTAGGTGATTACAGGAAGATAAGGAAGACAGCACTGCAGGTGATTTCCTGGATCATTACTTCCACAGTTCCGTTATTATTGGCAGAGCTGCTCAACAAATAAAACTGATTATCACACATATATTACACACAGTTATGAGTGCTCAACCATTAAACTTCTAAAAGGAAAAAAAGTCCTTAAGTTAGAGTTGCAAATATGAAGGCTAATATTTTCAAATTAATCCTGCCCACTGAAGTCCCCAGGAATTTTTCACTAACTGTGGAGGGATTCAGATTGTATCCCAAATTAGATGATGGCAAAGCACACTCTCTGTATACAGAAAAATTGAGAAATTGTGGTTATGCTTTTTAATAAAGTTTCCATACACCTTTGACACTTTCTATGAGGAAAGTAACAGGATGCAAATATGGATGTATGTTTTGAGCCCAGAAGAATTAGGCAAAGAGCTTGCATTAACATACATGTTGCTGAGCTTCTTATTCCAAACTACAGAATTAAACCTTTTCTTTCGAATTAATCTTTTACTGACTCACAGAAAGTGCAAGAACATCAGTTACAGTGGGATTTCTGATATTTGAATCAATGGCAGTGCTACTCCAGTTGCCTTTTGTGAAGCCGTTAGCATGAGAGCAATCTGCAGAAAATAAGTTTACATTCCCTTTGTGACTTCTCTGTCCTACCTATGAATTTCAAAGGAAAGTTTATCTTTTTAATTTTGTTCTCAGAAATAGGTCACAGTGACTTCTAGAAGGCTTAGCATTAAGAAATCACTTTTCCTTTAGGAGATACAAATCTTAATGAAGAGAGCCAAAAATGTCTTACTCTTTAGAATAGGTTTATTACTGATTTATCAGTTCATTATCCTCCTAATTTCCCCATTTATAAATCTGGAAAATCTGATTAACTCTTGGACTATCCTCATGTCACTGTCTACACGATATTACATTAAATCCTCTGATGACTTACTAAGATCATTTCCCTGACTTTCCTGAACTCTACAGATATTTTACATGCCCCGAGGAAAAAAAAAAAAACAAAAAAAACCCCAAACTAAAAAAACCAATAGTATAGATTGAAGGCAAAAGAACCCTAAAACTCTGTCATATCATCGAGCAAACAACCCTAAAATCTTTAGAAATTCACTTTAAATAATGACAATCATGATATATTCCTAGAGATGTTCATACATGGGGCTTAAACCTCCCCACTATGTTGGTATTAACATCTGTTTAAAGGCACGTGTTACCAGGAGGTGTCAAATGCTGTTTTTTCTTCTTATTTCGCATCCTCTCTAGTTTCTGTCTTTCAGGAGTGGAAGAAGGGGAAGAGGAAAAGAGATAAAGATAAATTTGCTTCAAAGCCAAAGATATTTCCCTCCCCCCCTATTTTATAACACTATTTGTTAAGACAAAGCCCCTTGTTCTAAGAGAAGACAAAGGGGTAAAATGTCTTGGTGATCCAATACAAATACATTTTAAGAATTCTTTTTAAGAATTCTTTATCATAAACAAGAACACACATTAGCAGTGTACTTTTCACACTTCAGAATTACATCTAGTTTTTCAACCCAATAACTTAAGCTGCTACATTAAGCCTAAACAGCATAAGAAATTAGAGTCTTCTCAATTTATTTAGTTTCACTTCAGGGATGGTAAAGTGCTTTTCCAGCTTTTCCAATTTCACCAGTCTGAATAATTAATTGTTTTAAATACCATTTACATTTTGTAATGAAAAGCAATACTTAAAATTTCATAAATAATAAGCATGCATAATTTGTGTTTCAATTACTGAATTTATAATCTCTCTGAATGCTATTCAGTGCATTGCTAATGTATTTTTGGCCAATAATTTCTAAATAGATGGCTTTCTAATTTATACTTTTTTCCACTGAAAGTACATATCTCAAGTTTTTTTCACCCTATAGGTGCACATAAAAACAATTTCTTCAATGTACTGACCAAATCAATCTATATTTCAGGATTTATGGCTAATCTACATTTTAAAAATGCAATTATAGTCATACTTTCCCCTTCATCATTCTAGAGTAATTGTTAAATATAAGATAAATTAAACTTATTTCACTTTCATTTGTTAGAATTACACTGAAACCACCAACTAGAATGGAAATTAGAAACAAAAGTTAATTTTGTTACAATGAATCTGCTATATTCTACAAATATGACAGTGTTAGTTCCTCATGCTTTCTAGCCAGAGATGACAACTCCCATCTTTAGCCTGTGCATCCAAACCACTTACAGAATTACTGGAAGTAAAACTAGAAAAAGTTTTGCAATGATCGTGCAAAAGTGCAATGTCTCTACTGACACACAAAGGTTGAGAATCAATACTTTTTGGACCAAAATACTTAAATTGGGAATTAACAAGGGTTACACTGGAAGCTGCATTGGGTGTTATTGACAAAAATAATAATTACTTAAATATTCTTCTGTTACCTCCCTCCCACACCAGCAAGTTCTGCCTGTTTTTATATTTTTTCTCATGGTTTTAGAAAACAGCTGTTTTATGGGGGGCCACGAAGGGACACCTAATCAAGACATCTCCAAGTCCATTACATCTGCTTATAAATACATTAGGACCGATTCAGTAAATTTGGAGGAGAAGTAATTTAAAGTAATTCAAGTTGTGTTTTACTTATGTTGAGGGAGTCACAATTAATAATGGCAGACATTACAGCTACCTGACCTTACTTAGGGACCCCCATCAGACGGAAATATTGTAAGATCACATGGGGTCTCTACTACTAGAGTGCCTGGAATAAACAACCCCTGAACATCCTCTACCTCTTGCCATCAGAACAAAGTTGGGTAGAACTTAGCTCCTTTTGTTTTTTTTTTTCCTTTTCTTTTCTTTTTTTTCTTTTCTTTTTTTTTTTTTTTTTTTTTTTTATTTTTTTTTGTTATTAAATGTTTATACTGGTATTAGTGAGGAAATGTGAATGTTTATTAGAAATCAGTAAGGAATCTCCAGAGATCAAGTAGATGAACGTTTATAGTGAAAGTACCATCTGATAATTTCAACTGAAGGCCTTTGGCAACTAATGCTTAATTGCTCTGGTCTGTTTGAATCTTCAGTGAACAGTATTTCCAAGTAATTCTCTTCATTTAAAATAAATGTAATTGCTAACAAAGCCATATGCAACCTGCACAGTGAATGGTTCAGTGATTAGTGACTAGAATTTCACTTAGGCAATGATTCATAGTGGAAGCTCTAGCTATCAAAATCATTTTGATTACACTGCTTGTGACAAGGATCAGGCATAAGCTGAGGGAATTAATTTTACTTCTGTGAGACAGAGACTAAAAGCAGTTCTTTTTACTGATGTAATTTACTATTGTCAGATCAGAAATCAAATATCATTTAATGTTTTATTTGTGAGATGAAATATCAGCTTGCTCTTATAATACTTCCTAAAGAAATACTTTTTTTGTGACAGGGTTACTGAAAATCTAAGAAAGTCCAAGGTGGAGTTTCATAGTCTCAGCAACCTTACCTTCAGATCACTCTTTTGTTGTCTGTGTATATTGTATAGAGAGTCTATGAAAAGTTTATCACAAGTTAAACATTACAAATTATAAAAGGCTTTTATATCATCAACAACTCTTATTCTGTATAATTTTTAGACTATATATCACTGTAAGCTTGAATGTTGATACACCTTGTAATAATTCTACTTCCAGTGGAAACAGCGGGAATTGTGCGCTATTGAGGACTTAAATGTTTTCTGTTTTCATAGATCTGAAAATTGCATGTAATCTAAATTTTAGTTATTTATTAACAGTAAGCAAAGTTAGCTTCATGTCCACAAAACAGAGCCAACTATTAGAAACAGGCCCCCAAACCAATCTATACATCATCTTTGGTTTATATTGATACAAGTTAATCTTCAAAGCAAACCATAGCCTATGACTTCTTAACTTAGGGGACCAGCATCCTATTTCTGTAAACCACCTTATTTTTGCAGTTAATTTGTGTAAAAATTTTTTGAAAATGTTTTGAATGTTCCTATCTTATCAATATCTTGTAGATGTCAACACCATACCCTTCACTCATATGAGATATTGCAATTATGTAAGTCAGAGAGGGGTTTACTGGTCTTTTTCCTTGAATTTTATCTAGTAAAAGTATCAACAACATTGAGAAACCTTAAAAAGGAAGTTGTTAAATGATATATTTTTAAGTGTACCACAACCTTGTCCTGGTTTGAGGTAGAACAAAACCAATTTTCTTTTCAGTAGCTTTATTTTTCAGTTAAGTCTCTTCTAATTAACTGCACTCTCTGAAATTAACAGTATGTCTTTCAGACAGTACCTGCTTCTAGCAGTGTTAAGGTCCAATGTTTATAATTAATACTAAGGAATGGTATGCAGAGAGGCTCTTGCCTACATCTATTCCTGTAACAACCAAGGTCAGCTGACTTTCTTATGTGCCAGGTTGGAGGGCTGGAGGTGGAAGAGTGTCAAGGGCTCACAGCTGTGAGGCAAATTGGACAGGACAGGTGACCCAAAACTGACCAACAGGGTATTCCATCCCATCTGCCTCATGCTCAGTATAAAGCTGAGGGATTAAAAGAGTCAGCCCTCTCTTCTACAATAGCTGGTATCTGAGGAGGACTCTGTCTGTTTGTCTGCTTTTGATCTCAATCTGCGTGTTCCTGAAACTAGTTCCCATCTGACACTGAGTCCAGTCTGGGATTTTCACAGAGCCTGCCGGCAACATGGTCATCATTCTGAAAGCTCAATATTGGTTTTGTATATACTTCATTGTTTTCATATTAATATTACTGTATTTTCTTTTTATTGTTAGTATTTCATTAAAGCTGGTTTAGTGGTTGGGTTTTTTGTTTGTTTGGTTTTGGTTTTGTTTTTTTTTTCCCGATCCGTAAGTCTCTCTCCCTTATTCTCCCTCCCTTCCCCTTCTGGGGGAGAGAAGGGAGAGGGGTTAAGAAAACACTTGTTCATTTAGTGGCCAGCTCAGCCTAAACTTTGACAACCCTAATCTGACCCATGCAGCTGGAATATCTTAACCTCAAGAACAACAACAAAAATAAAGAAAACAATAATGGCAAAATGTCTCATTTTATCAAGTTTTAGTGTGTTATGTAAAAGAATCTGTTGTCCATAACTGTAATAGAAATCATCTGTATGAAGAGACAAATTGGTATTTGTAAACTAATGACATACAGAAGGCTACCTAATTAAGCTTCTCACCCACATGCATTACTTCATTACCCTGTGAGCATTCAATAACACAGCTGAATATAAAATTCATACAACTATACAAATGTGACAGATGGGAAAAAAAGAAAGAATATGAGTATCATTTTACTTACCTATGACCAAATATCTATTTTTACATTTAATTTCCATAGATGCCTAGAGCAAATTATGGTTATGGAAGGCAAACAATCACATATATACACTTGGTATGGAAACTTACCAGATTTTTGTCTCTATCTCAAGTGGAGATACAAATACAGTGCCACACGTCTGATACCACTCCTACTAAGGTTTATGTAATTTCTTAGGGACCTGGAATGAACCAAGTCCATAAACAGGCACTGCATTATGTTATGGATGTTGCGTAATAACAAACAACTCACAACAAACATGCTTACCAAGCAATGGAAAATGGTGCTTGAATTAATGCTGACCCGAATTAAACACTCATCCTTTAAAGCCCAGTAATGTTTGGATGCAGAGTACATTGTGTCTGTGTTAGCACACGTGTGTTTAATGAGAAGGCTGTACCTGGTCCAAAGAGTATTCTTTGAGTGACACAAAACATTAAAAGTTGTACAGTTGCAGTACATACCTTCCTCACCCCAACTGTGGTGGCTTTAACCATGATTAGTACAGTGACAGAGCTGAGTTCAAATGACTTTGTTTTTCCAGCTCCTGAGCAGGCTTGAGTAAGAGCAGCCCAGGCCTCTCTGGCTGAACACAGATGCCATTGTCACGGTTTAACCCCAGCTGGCAGCTAACCACCACATGGCCACTCACTCACTCCCTCCCCACCCCAGCCCAGTGGGATGGGGGAGAGAATCAGAAGAGTAAAAGTGAGAAAACTCATGGGTTGAGATAAGAACAGTTTAATAATTGAAATTAAATAAAATAATAAAAATAACACTTAAAATAATAATTTGTAATGAAAAAGAAAATTAAAAGAAAAGGAATCAAACCCAAGAAAAGACAAGTGATGCAAATAAAAAATAATCGCTCGCCAACAACCAACCGATGCCCAGCCTGTTCCTGAGCAGCAACCCACCCCCAGCCAGCTTTCCAACTAGTTTATATGTTAAGCATGACATCATATGGTATGAACTATACCTTTGGCCAGTTTGGGTCTGCTGTCCTGGCTGTGTCCCTTCACAGCTTCTTGTGTATCTCCAGCCTCCTCGCCGGCAGGGCAGTATGAGAAGCTGAAAAATCCTTGACTTAGTGTAAACACTGCTTAGCAACAACTAAAACATCAGTGTGTTACCAACACGAGTCTTATCCAAAATCCAGAGCACAGCACTATACCAGCTACTAGAAAGAAAATTAACTCTATTCCAGCCAAAACCAGGACAGCCGTGCACAGCTGTATTAAAGACAGCTGAAAGCTATTTCATCCTTCTGCAGTGATGCAGCTGTTTAAAACCAAGCACAAGTCACAGTTTGCTGATAATGTTCTCAGAAGTACTGAGCCCACCTGTTGCCTAGTTAGAAAAGATATTGAGCACACTGGAAAGGACTTATTCTCCCTTAAGGCTTTTAAATATTGCTGGTGTTAATTATGACTACAGTTTGTATTCAATATTTTTCAGTTTCAATATAAAGTTACAACATCAGATAAGCGATGTTCCCTATTCGGGATCATCTCAATTCTGGTATAGACAGACTGACTGCTTGAGAGGAAAATAAATGGATAAGGGAATCAGGCACAAGAGGTAAAACACAGATCAACAAATTGTATTTAGATAACTGTCAAATCAGATAGCTTCTACCAAACAGTTGAGCGGTTACTTCTTTAACTAACAGGAGACATCCTGGGTTGCAGTGATCATTCACTGGTGGAGTTCACAGTTTGAGGAACATGGGACATGCGAAGAGTAAAGTCAGGACCTGGAATTTCAGGAAAGCAAAATTCCAGCTCTTCAAGGAATTAGTCAATTAGACCCCCTGGGAAACTACCTTCAGGGACAAGGGAGTGCAACACAGCTGGCAGATCTTTAAGGACGCTTTCCAGAGAGCAAAAGCACTCTCAAACCCCAGGCGCAAGAAATCAGGAAAGGAAGGCAAGAGATTGACATGGCTGAGTCAAGGCCTGCTGGTCAAACTAAAGGGCAGGAAGGAAATGCACAGGCAGGCGGAACAGGGACAGGTATCCTGGGAAGAGTACAGTGATGCTGCCCAGTTGCGTAGGGATGGGGTAGGAGGCCAAAGCACAGCTGGAGCTGAGCTTGGCAAGGGATGCAAAGAATAATGAGAAGGGCTTCTACAGGCATGTAAGCCAGAAAAGGAAGGTCAAAGAAAGCGTATTCCACCTGATGAGCAAGACTGGCATACTGGTAACAACAGTGAAGGAGGAGGCTGAAGTACCCAACAACTCTTTTGCCTCAGTCTTCACTGGCAACCTCTCCTCTCACACCTTTCGAGTGGATAGAACTGCAAGGCAGAGACAGGGGGAGCAAAGTCCCTCCCACTGTAAGAGAAGATCAGGTTCGTGACCACCTGAGGAACATGAACATTCATGATTCTATGGGACCTGATGAGATTCATCCCAGAGTCCTGAGGGAACTGGCCAATGTAGTTGCCAAGCCACTCTCCGTGACATTTGAAAAGTCATGGCAGTCAGGTGAAGTCCCTGGTGACTCGAAAAAGAGAAACATCGCACCCATTTTGAAAAAGGGTAGAAAAGAGGACCCTGGGAACTACTGACCTGTTAGCAGCACCTCTGTGCCTGGAAAGATCATGGAACAGATCCTCCCAGAAGCTACACTAAGGCACATGGAGGACAGGGCGGTAATTCGATACAGTCAGTATGACTTCACCAAGGGCAAATCACATAATCAACGGGTTGGAAGGCACCTCTGGAGATCATCTAGTCCAACCCCCCTGCCAGAGCAGGGACACCTAGAGCAGGTTGCACAGGATGGTGTCCAGGCAGGTTTGGAACGTCTCTAGAGTTGGAGACTCCACCACGTCTCTGGGCAGCCTGTTCCAGTGCTCTGCCACCCTCAAGGGAATGAAGTTCCTCCTCATGTTTAGATGGAACTTCCTATTTTCAAGTTTGTGCCCATTCCCTCTTGTCCTGTCACTGGGCACCACTGAAAAAAGACTGGTGCCATCCTCTTGGCACCCTCCCTTTAAGTATTTATAAGCATTGATGAGATCCCCCCCCCCTAGTCTTCTCTTCTCCAGACTAAAAAGACCCACGTCTCTCAGCCTTTCCTCATAAGAAAGATGTTCCAGCCCCCTAATCATCTTTGTAGCCCTCTGCTGGACCCCCTCCAGCAGTTCCCTGTCCTTCTTGAACTGGGGAGCCCAGAACTAGACACAGTACTCCACGTGTGGCCTCACCAGGGCAGAGTAGAGGGGGAGGATAACCTTCCGCGACCTGCTTGCCATGCTCTTCTTAATGCAGCCCAGGATGCCATTGGCCTTCTTGACCACAAGGGCACATTGCCGGCTCGTGGTCATCCTGTTGTCCACCAGGACTCCCACGTCCCTTTCCACTGAGCTGCTCTCCAGCAGGTCATCCCCTAACCTGTACTGGTGCATGGGGTTATTCCTCCCCACATGCAGTACCCTACACTTGCCCTTGTTGAAGTTCATGAGGTTTCTCTCTGCCCAACTCTCCAGCCTGTCCAGGTCATGCTGAAGGGCAGCACAGCCTTCTGGTGTGGCAGCCACCCCTCCCAGTTTTGTGTCATCAGCAAACTTGCTGATTATACTCTCTATCCCTTCATCCAGGTCATGGATGAATATGTTGAACAGGACTGGACCCCGTACTGACCCCTGGGGAACACCACTTGTCACAGACCTCCAACTAGACTCTGTGCCACTAATCACAACCCTCTGAGCTCTATCTGCCAGCCAGTTTTCAATCCACCCCACTGTCCATTCATCCAACCCACACTTCCTCAGCTTGCCTACGAGGATGCTGTGGGAGACAGTGTCAAAAGCGTTGCTGAAGTCAAGGTAGACAACATCCTCTGCCCTCCCCTCATCTATTCGTCCAGTCATGCCATCGTAGAAGGCTATCAGATTAGTCAGACATGACTTCCCCTCGGTTAATCCATGTTGGCTACCTCTGATAACCTTCTTTTCCTCCAGTCTTGCCTGACCAACCTGGTGGCCTTCTATGATGGAGCGACTGCACCAGTGGACAAGGGAAGAATTATGGATGCCACCTATCTGGAATTCTGTACGGCCTTTGACAAGGCCCCTCACAACATCCTTCTCTCTCAATTGGAGAGATATGGATTGGATGGATGGACTGTTTGGTGGATGAGGAGTTGGTTGGATGGTTGCATGCAGAGGGTAGTCGTCAACGGCTCAACGTCCAGATGGAGATTTGTGATGATTGGTGTTCCTCAGGGGTCTGTACTGGGACCAGTACTGTTCAATATCTTCATCAATGACACACATAGTGGGATCGAGTGCACCCTCAGAAAGTTTGCAGATGACACCAAGCTGAGTGGTGCAGTTGACAGGCCTGAGGGACAGGATGCCATCCAGAGGGACCTGGACAAGCTCAAGAAGTGGGCCCATGTGAACCTCATGAGGTTCAACAAGGCCAAGTGCAGGGTCCTGCACCTGGGTCGGTGCAAACCTCAGTATCAATACAGTTAGGCCGATGAAGGCACTGAGAGCAGCCCTGCTGAGAAGGACTTGGGGCTGTGGGTGGATGAAAAGCTGGACATGAGCCGACAATGTGCACTTGCAGCTTACATGGCCAATTGTATCCTACGCTGCATCAAAAGAAGCATGGCCAGCAGGTTGAGGGAGGTGATTCTGCCCCTCTACTCCTCTCTGTTTTCAGTATATTTTGTATCACTCTGCTAAATCTGAAATCCTGTATAACATCAAATATTTTCAAATAAGTATATTCAATATTTAATGTTATACCCTTCACAAGTCGAATATCTAAAAGAATCTGGTCAGAGTTTTTGACTATGACAGTGTCACTCTCGTACTCTATTTTAATTGATAATAAATTAAACTAATTTTCCCTTGGTTGAGTATGTTTTGCCCATGACAGTAATAGGTAAGGGATCTCCCTGTCTTTATCTCAACCCGTGAGTTTTTCCATTTTATTTCCTCCCCCTGTCCTGTTGAGGAGGAATGAGGTAACACCTGAGTGGGTATCTGGTCAGCCAAGGTCAACCTATCACAGGGAGCTGCATTGAAAAAGCACAAGTAACCCTACAAACTAAACAGTTTAGTCTTGATTATTTCAATTTAAGAATAATGACACAGAGAATAATCGGGCTTGCAAACTAGTTGTGAGGTGAGAGCGTAAAACATCCAGCAAGCAGATACAGTACAGACTATTCTTCTCAACAGTTGGTGGAAGACTTGTAAGTGACTTTGTTGTTGCTGTTGGAAACCTGTTCTGCTGTAGCAGTGCCACTGCTTTGTACTTCAAGTCATAGAAAAGAAAATTTAAATGAGCCTGTAAGAAGACTCTGTATGAGCTCAAGAAATGAAAAGCTGAAAGTGAAATATCACTGCATTTCTTCCTTGCTCAGGACCTAGAGATATTGTATCTGACTATTCAAGATGGGATTATAAATCATGCTGTAGAGATTAACTAACTCTCACCAATCCTTCACTGCTTTAGAACATTTGTCTTCCTATGGATAGGATTCCATAAGCAACAAGACTTACTGGGATATACACGTATTAAGAAGAAAAATGTATTAATGCATAGGCTAAGGTGAATGTTCACTCTTATGCATAATGACATTAATGCTGCAAAATCCTTATCGGTCTAGCTTACATCTATAATTCTATTACTACATTATTGATTAATCGCTTGAACTTTCAATTTAGTTGAGAATGATCTGAACGATTCAAGTACTTTATCAATTTATTCTAGAATACCTTGCCTGTCAAAATGAAGGGATTGGAAGGTATTCTTTACTTGAGCAGTAAAAATTCTCTTTTTGTCCAGTTGCCCTTGAAAGTATATGGTACAATCGTAATTGTATGTTAGAAAAATAATACATATTGGAAGTAACAATGAGTAACATTTCAGGCATTTCATATATCTTTCAAAAATATACTTTCCTATAGCGAACAATTATATATCTATTGGTTTTATTTTACTATTGCAACATGCATTGATGAAAACCAAAACTTTCTAATGTACTACTAGATCACATCAGAATCGATATCCATATTTACTAAAACTGAGTACTTGTAGGAGAACAATGCATGAAGTAACAAGTTGTTCTAGCCATGTTTTTCTAACCTATCTGCCAGAAATCTCAGTCATAGAAGGAATTTCTCTTTAGTCTCATGTCTTATCTGATAACTCCTCTATCTAGTTAGCAAAACACACGTATCAGCTAAAACCAGTTCTTTATATGTCATTGACTAGATCTGACTGGACTGATGTGGCAGGAAGATTTTCCGAAAGTCATAACACAGGATTTTAGAGCCACAGTCCAAGGTAATCTTTTTATTTTTATAATCTTTTTATTGCAAGTTCCAGTTGTTATTTTACTGTTGTGTCTGTCTTTGGAAAGAACAGAATAAAATTCTTTATGGTTAATAAAATTTACATTAATAACATGGCTGTATACAACTCAACATATGATATAAACACATGGTGGCTTTATGCTGGCTAGATGCCAGCTGCCCACCAAAACTGCTCTATCACTCCCCCTCCTCAACTGGACAGAGGAGAGAGAATGTAATGAGTCTCATCAGTCTAGGTAAGGACAGGGAGGTCACTCACCAATTATCATCACAGGCAAAACAGGCTCAACTTGGGGAAATTATTTTCATTTATTACCAATCAAATCAGAGTAGGGTAATGAAAAATAAACCCAAATCTTAAAAACTCCTTCCCCCCACACCTCCTTTCTTTCCGGGCTCAACTTTACTCCCAATTTTCCCTGCCTCCTCCCCCTCAGTGGCACAGAGGGACAGGGAATGCGGGTTGCGGTCAGCTCACCACACGAGGTCTCTTCCATGCCTTCCTCCTCACAGGGAGGACTCCTCACACTCTTCCCCTGCTCCAGCAGGGTGTCCCTCCCATGGGAGACAGTCCTGCACAAAATTCTCCAACATGAGTGTTGCCAAAGTAAGTGTTTAGGAGCTGAGCAATTTGGCACCAGCAATCATGATCTTCACAAGTAAGACTGATGAGGTGGTTTAATAATTATACCCCAGGCTTTCGTGGACATATAGTCACAAAAGGATCCAAGAGCCTGTAGCTGGAAACCAAAGCCAGTCAACTTAATCTACCAGCAATGACTAATGAAACTGAGGAAAGTTGGATTTCACAAGGATTTTGGAACTATATCTACAGCATCACAGCAAGACAAGTGTCAATATTTCATGAAGAGATAGAAATAAGAAAGCAGCTGCAGCACTAAACAGCAGAACACAGTTTGATGATTTGTGCCCCAATTATGTCTTTAGTGTTTCCCAAGCATACACAGAGTTGAAACTCAAAATTTCTCTTACTTCCTGTGTTTAGTTTTCTTTTTCTCTTAGAAGAAATCAGTTTATGCTAAAAAAAAATCATTTAATCTTAAAGCTAGGAAAAGTGAAAGTGGAAGGCAACTAACAGAGTAACTGAATATAAGCATAAATGTGATTCAGTGCTGTTCTAACAAGGTTATTTATGTTAAAAAAAATTAATTTACCATTTCTAGCTTAGATATTAAATCAAAAACATTTTGTCACACAATAGAAGAGTATAGATGTCTTATACAATGAACATTGCAAGCAATAGTCTAACTTACCTTATTGTTCTAGCTATCTAACAGAATAAATCTGTTGATTTTATGTATCAGTTGTGAAGTCTTTCTACATGTACCATGTTTTCCACCAGTTTACCTCCAAGGCCTTTACAAAAATTACTTTTGTTTTGTAGACAGAACAAAAAAAGACTCATATTGCATAATTTTTGCATGGATATGATAAAAAACTAAAGACTAATTAATAAAGATTTATTCTAGTTCTTTCTTATTTCTGGAATCTTAATAAAACAGATATAATTTATTCTGTTGCATTTGTCAGCAGTTGCAAATGTATGTCACATGTATATCACACGCTCTTCTGACATTAAATCACAAGGGAATCCCCCCTACATTTCCACGTACATCTTGATGGAGATTTTTTGGAGGAAGTGCCTCTGCCTTCAGATTCCATAATTTCCTGTCTTCCTTCTTTTGATTATTATTGTATTGGACTGCAAGTTCTTTGTATTTAATGTCTTCAAATAAAAATCCTGCACTTCATCAGAATTTGACATATTCCATATTAAGTAGGAGCTGCTTCAATATCCTGTTTTCTGTTTCTAAAATGCACAATAAAAAGAACTCCAAAATCTGTTTTCCTGCTTGGTTCAGGGTTCAGTTTTTCAGGAAGAACTTTGCAGTAGTGAGACGCTTCTTGTAAGATGACATCTCTTGTGGTGAGATATTTCTCTAGTAGGCAGCAATTGGTGATCTGTGTAGTCAGGGGTGTTAGGAACTTCCTCCCAACACTAAGATTCATTATCTGTTGAAAAACAGATTAAACAGTATATTTATATCGTATAGTCAAATATAATTCAGGCCCGAATTTCCGTAACTGATCTTGGAACTGGCCAATTTTAATTTAATTGGCTGTTCTGGAAAAAGTTTTGACATTCTTAAACTCCTGGCAATACTTACTCACCATTCAGTGGTGGGAGTCAAAATCTGCAAACCATCTCTTAGTGTATTTTTTTGTTGTCTGTGAAGCAGCATCAGTTTATACTGTATGTATGGAAATATATTTATCCAATTATGCATTTGTCTATATACAATATTTCTTTCTCTTTATAAAAAAAAAGGATATGGATGTACAAGTAAACACCTAAATAAAAAAAAAGGAAATCTATTTATCTATTTGACAAGGCCTGAAGATGCCAGGGAAACATCTCAAAGTAAGTGTGAAGTATGTTTGTTACTAGTTTGTCTAAGTGGTTGACATTAGCTCTATGATAGAAGCAAACTTTTGTTATGAAGAATTAAAACACAGGTGTCTTCCATATGCATTGCTGTACAACCAATATTGTAAGCAATGGAACAGAGTGAATCTTTTCCTGTTCAGAATCATAAACTTTGAGTTAGAGTCTCCCACCCTACAGTGGGACTGTAAGCAAGTCTAAACCTTTATTCTATATATTCCTTTAATGTATATGGGTTCATAAATGTTACAAGTTAGTAGAAATAGAGAAGACGTTTACTGCTGTTAGTGCTGATGAGAGAAAGGCCAGTCAGAGATTTCTTCCTGTGGAGGCTGCTGGCCTGTGTAAATATATGGACTTCTGTTATTGTCACTTGTGCTGAAATGATAAATCTGGTTTTCTGTTTGCTGGTTTGATTTTTTTTTAAAATATTTGTTTAAGCAACTTTACACAGCTTGAGGATAATTATTTGTTAGGAAATTAATCTCTCCAGCTCTCCCATCTTACTTTCATACTTGTCAGCTCTTCCTACCAGCCTCCTTCCACCTTTCAGAGCACTGCTAATTCACATCAAAGTCACGCCTGTGTTTATGTTATACTAGGCTTTTGTTCGCTACAATTAGAGGAAATACATATAAATAAATTCTACATCTAGGATTTTGCTTGTTCTTTACATTGAATACTGTCTAATTGAAGGATACATATGTTATCTGCAAAAAGCACTGTTGAAATGTTTTAAAATGAAAATTATTTTAGTCTTCTTATAAGTTACAATGTAATTGCAAAATAATTTACAGAACAAGTTGTCTTTACATTGCTCTGTGCTTGCTTGCCAACTAATCACAGGAGAGAACAGTGATTAATATTACGTTAAATAAAATGCCAACTTTATAAGGCTCCTATAATTAAGAACTCTAAAGCTCAATCCCATTATTTTTATATAGTTTGAAATGATACTGAAATACGGTTAATAATAATGTCATCTGATATACAAAAACAAACAAAAGACGGTGAATCTTTTCTTTAGGCTCTTCAGTATCACAGAGGACAGAACAAGTACATCTGAATCAGCAAACCAAGAAAACCACAATGTTTTTATAAACTAATTTTAGAAAGTGAACAAAGAGAAAAAAGTACAATAAGAATTTAGTTGTGGCGAGCCTCAGGCTCACCCAAAAAAACCTCAACAAAAAACCCAACAAAAATCTTGTAGTCAATTACATGGTTTAATAGCACACCCATTGAAAAATTCTGATCAGGCTCAACAGAAAAAGACAAGTTTTTCAGGGGATTTTAAATATTTCCTTGTCCATAGAAAACAAAGCATTTAGCAGGAACACTCCAAAAGGCAAAAAGTATGTGATTCATATTAATAGAGAAATAAATCTGTGAATAATGATTTTGGACACTTTTGAAATTAAAGAAAATTTTCATTTGCAAGAGAAATAAGACGAGAAATTACTCGTAATCCAATTTGTGAAGGTTAAAACTGTTTAAATAACCACATAAACACAGGAACTTAGTTCAGGATTGAATCATAGAAAACCAGGTTGGAACAGACCTCAAGGATCATCTGGTCCAACCTGGTTGCTCAAAGCCTCATCCAACCTGGCCTTGAACACTTCCAGGAATGGAGCCTCCACAGCTTCCCTGGACAACCTCTTCCAGGGCCTCACCACCCTCAGAGTGAAAAATTTCTTCCTGAGATCTAATCTAAGTCTACCCTCTTCCAGTTTGAAGCCTTGTCCTATCATTACATGCCCTTGTAAAAAGTCCCTCTCCAGCTTTCTTGTAGGCCCCTTTCAGATACTGGAAGGCTGCTCTATGGTCTCCCCGGAGCCTTCTCTTCTCCAGGCTGAACAACCCCAACTCTCTCAGCCTGTCCTCATAGCAGAGGTGCTCTAAACCTCTGACCATCTTCGTGGCCCTCCTTAAAATATCACCTTAATGAAAACCAATAATTGAGATTTTGCAGGCCTTATAATGTAAAGTATGGGGGTTTTAAGCTCAACTCGTTGCCTTACATTGTTGGCTTGACCATATTTTGGGAAAGAACGTGCTTAGATTTAGAGCTCTGTCAGCAAAACTGCTTCTCTAAGACCAATCAAATAGAGCTAATCTTGTTGTCTATAACTTTTTGTCAGGAAAACAGGGGACTTAACAGTACGAATACAGACCAGAATGGGCTCAAAAAACCTTTTCAAATAAATTCCGCTGTATGTTCACAGCTGGGACGTGGATATATTTTTTTAAATGACAGTGCTAATTGGAAAGTTGCATTATAATCATGTTTTATACTTAGCTAAACTGGTTAATAAACATTAAAACTTTTTGCAGCTTTCCAAACTGGGGAAGATATAAGACAGAACTCACAATCATAGAATCATTGAATACCAGGTTAGAAGGGACCTCAAGAATCATCTGGTCCAACCTTTCTTGGCAAAAGCACAGTATAGACAAGATGGGCCAGCACCCTCTCCCCTTGAATCTTAAAATGATGGTGAATCCACCACTTCCCTGGGGAGATTATTCCAATGGCTGATTGTTCTCACTGTGAAAAGTTTTCCTTTTGTGTCCAATTGGAATCTCCCCAGGAGGAACTTGTAACCTCATCTTTTCCATGTGACTCCTTGTAAAAAAGGGAGTCTCCATCTTCTTTGCAGCCACCATTTAAATACTGCAACACAGTGATAAGGTCTCCTCTAAACCTTCTTTTGTCAAGGCTGAGCAAACCCGGTTCTCTCAGCCTTTCCTCATATGGCAGGCTTCCCAGTCCTTTGATCATCTCTGTGGCCCTTCTCTGGATCCTCTCCAGCTTGTCCACATCTTTTCTGTATAGCGGGGACCAAAACTGAACACAGTATTCCAGCTGCGGCCTGACAAGTGCCGAGCAGAGTGGGAGAATGAGTTCTTTGTCTCTGCTGGTGATGCCCTTGTTGATGCAACCCAGTATCCTGTTGGCTTACTTTGCCGCAGCAGCACACTGTTCACTCGTATTGAGCTGCTTGTCCACCAGAACCCCCAGGTCCCTTTCCACAGAGGTGCTCCCCAGAGGCCCAGTAGATCCCAGCCTGTGCTGCAGTCCTGGATTATGGTTTCCCAGGTGCAAGACCTTACACTTGTCCTTCTTGAACTTCATAAGGTTCTTGTTCGCCCATTCTTCCAGCCTATCCAGGTCTTCCTGCAGGGTGGCTTTCCCTTCCAAAGTGTCCACGTCCCCACTCAGTTTGGTTTCATCAGCAAATTTCATCAGGGTACACTTGATCCCATCATCCAGATCACTTAGGAAGATATTAAACAGCATTGGGCCCAGTGTCGATCCCTGGGGGACCCCACTTGTGACTGGTTGCCAGTCTGAACAGGAGCTGTTTACCACCACCCTCTGGGTGCGGCCTGTCAGCCAGTTCCCCACGCACCGCACAGACCACTTGTCTAGACCGTAACGCATCAGTTTCTCTAGGAGGAGGCTTTGGGGAGCCATGTCAAAAGCCTTGGAGAAATTGAGGTAGACAATGTCTACTGCTTGCCCTTCATCAACCAGGCAAGTTACTTTGTCATAGAAGGTGATCAGGTTTGTCAAGCACTATTTGACATGATTGGCAACAGTAGTAATTTTCTTAAAGAGGCCATTTTAAATTATGATATAATCTTGCTTTTGGCCAAAGACTTACATTGCAAACTAAATATAGACCAACAGCATGCAGAAATACATTATCCTCTAGTTTTATTATCTGTCTTACAAGAACAGGAAGTTTACTTTTCAGGGATGTTTCCACTTAAGCAGCTAAAACTTAAACACTGGCTTTGGGAAGGTAGTTGATTTTATCCAATAAATATTGAATATATCCAGAAAATTGCCGATCTTTGTGTAAAAACTTGTCTTGTTGGGAAATATCATGAAGGCAAAGGAGATATAATAGGAGAACATTTGAAACATAGGAATGGGAGGTACATTTGGTAACCCACCTGCATACTATTTGGTGTTCTGTAAGGTCATCTTTGATTAGAATTCAGCATCAAGAACTTAGGTTTAAAATCAAAATTTTAAAAAACAAGGGGAGATGGTTAAAATAAGCAACAAATATAACCTTTTGAGTTTCATTTATTTCTGTCTCATATTTAAGAGAGGAAATTCTACTTTTTAGGAATGAGTTCCACTATATATACAGCCAACATGATCATTCCATTTTTTGCTGTGTTCTCAGCAAAAACTTACCAATTCTGTTAAGCACTGCAAAAACATCACAAAGAACCAGACCCAAACAAGAAGTGGGCCATGTGAAAAATTCTTAGCAATATTCCTAGAAGAAACGTTAACGTTTACACCATTTAGATTTAAATGAATACATCCTTTCAAATACAACTTCATTAATCAAAGGTATTCTTCCTACTCTGTCATGCATGATGAACACAAAAGTGGGAGAATATATCTTATTTGTGTACAACTGTATTACTTTGCTAGAATACAGATAACTAAAGTTTCTGATACTGATGGGATAGCTCATTAAACATAGTGTATGCTTTCCATTCTTATTGTACCTATTTGTTTCTGTTTCTAATGACTCTTGTACTTTAAACTCTGGGTTCCCTTTCCCCCCTCTCTTCCCTTTCCCCCTGACCCCCTGGTCAGGGTCCATCTAGGTGGACAATTAGAGGCAGTCAATAGATGGACAGATAATTCACTATAAATTATTGGATTATAACAATATCAGTCTATTTCTTTATATTTTTCACCACAGATTCTAAGATACCATTTATTTTTTAAAAATATTTATTTCCCAAATGCCGAACAAATAAACTGAAATTCTCAAGGTTTTTGAGGGTCTTTGGTGTCCAGAGCTCAACAATGAAACTTTCTCAATTCATTTTTATGTACTACTAAATAAAAGAGGCTCAATTACACATCCCTGATTCAAATATGGCTTTAGATTCTGGGTCCCACCCCTACATTTCAGAGCACAAGTTTTGAAGTTTAGTTTACATATTTCCTTTATAGATTATATGTATTGCAGTAAGGAAAGTGCTGATGTAGTTTTCACTAAAAGAATCAAAAGCATTTAAAGATCTTAAAAATATATATATTTTTTTTATACTTGGTTTTTGTTGGACCTTATGGTTTGCTTCCATGTTGAAACACCTCATTTTACAGTTTGCTACCTTAAAATTTGTTAAAAGTAATTGTATTGCTTAATTTGTTGTAGTTGGCCAACATTTTACAGTTGGCCAACCCACTTTTTATTGTCTTTTCGAAGTTACTTTTTCAGACACTGTTACCGAGTCAGGCTAAAAGCAACCAGAGAATTCATTTTTTTTCATTTTTCATTAATTCAACAAGAATTGCCTTTCCCTACTTACAGATTTTTTTCCAGCTTATTTGGCTTACTTGTGAGTTCTGTTATGGGATTTGGAAGGTATCTGTATTGCTTTAAATTCATTTAGTAAACCCCAAGAGGGTTCCAGAGGGAAAGCTTCTTAGCAAAGGATTGCAGACTTATTGATGAGAAAAAGTTCAGCTAAAACTCTCACAATGCCTGCAGTTCAATGCAATTCAGTTAAAGAAGTTGAACTTGTTTATTTGACTTAATATTTATCAATTCATTTAAGTGGTAGTACATACTATGCGGTGAAAACTGTATATAAACACATAGGAATGTGTAAAGTACCTTCTGGATTGCTAAAACAAAGCAAGATAAATGAGGCAATTAAAGGAGACAGGTATATATATATAATGCTTTAATGTGAGAATTTGTTGTGCTGTTTAATCAATAGTTTAGAAACTAATATCCACAGTCATTGCTATAGGAAACATCTTTTTAGCAGAAAGCCTAGTGCACTCAAAACAGTCTAAAAGATGAGACTTATATTTTTTACAATAAACTGAACAAAAAGTAGTTAAAATACACAGCATCAGTATGAAAACCAACCATCTGTCTGTTGGGGTAACAAAATGTTTTTGTTACAAAACCACAAAACTCATCAACGGTATGAAATACAACATTCCTTTTCAGCAAAACATTTGCGATTTTGCAATTGTCTAATTAAAGAGAAAACATAAGTCAATATATTTTTTTCTATATTTTAGTTGCTACGGGGACATGTTGAATTTTTCTACAGTACCAGTTAAGTGGATGCAAATAGTCATTAAATATTCTCATTATATAAATAAATTGAAATTTGAGTAAGTTAGTCAAGATTTCACAGAACATGGGATGAACATCCAAAAAGGTGTAACATGTTATATTACTCTTTGTGCTTAAGAAAGTCTTTCTCAGAGTGCTGTCTTCCACCTTTCAGTCCTTGTGCATATTACTGAAAAATTTTTGTATCTCAAGATGCTTAATCCCATATAGATAACTCATGACAGAGAAGTGAATTAAGTCCTCATTTTCCAGACCAAGGCCAGCGCAGTGGAATATCCGTTCTTTCATGGTTGCAGTGAATAGAATAATAGATCTTAAAAATTCTTCTTAAAGAACAAATTATAAAAGCCCAAACCACAATGCTAATGAAAGTAACATCAAAAAATAACAATAAGAAAATATTCCTCATGCTTTATTTGAAAACGGAAACAATGAGTAGAAATCATTCACCAAAAAAGGTAGTCAAAAAAAAAAAAGAAAATCCCACACAAAAAACCCCAAAACTTCAGGGTGAGTTGACATTCAAAACTCTTTTCTGGCAAACGGCCACTTTTTACACTGAGGTTTCCATAACTTCAGGTATGCCCCATTACTTCAAAGGCCAATGTAGTAACATAATAACAGAAACAAACACCTTGTCTCCAAGACTAGAGCCCAGATATGATATCAGACTTGAGGCTTAGTTTATCTTCTGCCTCATACAGATCACTGATACTGTTAAGCTGGAAATGCAGCTGTGTATCTGCAATGAAATGAGTAGCTTTTCTTTTGAACCCCAAACTCTGAAAGTCTCTGAAACTTAAAACATTTTGTGCACTTCCATTCTTTACCCCAGATACAGCCAAAAAGCCCCAGAATTTTGCAGAAGGACAAAGTATGTGACAGAAAAATCACAAAAAGACTGAGATCAAAACTTGGAGAAAGATCTGCACTTTTTAATTAAATAAAATTATTTTTTAAACATAACTTGATAAAATATATATAGAGAGGGGTCTATTATTAACCTGAGCAAGGGATATTTTGATAAGAGGATGTAACTGAATTTCCTTAAAATTACTGAGGGACTTAGGGACCTGCTTAAATTATCTCTCTTGTTTAATTTGCCATTTGGACATGAAGAGCTGAATATGAATCTTCATAGAACTGGGGAACTTACTGATGGAAGAAAAAGCCCTTAAGTGATGGCTTCCCTATGGAAAACTATTCCACAGCCTAATGTATCTTCCTGTCAGAACGTTTTTCATGGTATTTAGTATAGGCTTTTCTGTTCCTAATTCCATCATATTATTAATATATGTCTTAATGTACAACATTAAAACCACTTCTAGCCTTCTTGACATTTACATAATTATGTTCTTATGGATGCCCTTTTGATTCAAAGCTAAGGTGTCCCTATTTCACTGCTAAAAAGTTTCCTTCATTCAGTCTCTTTAGTATTTTTCTCTTCCTTTCTCTTCCCCATTAATAATAAACTATTTCCCAGCATAGTCCGTTCGTCCCATTCAATGTCTTCTAATTTTTGTTGCAAGAAATGGAGGTGCTACTTCCCTCACTGGTGATGAAACTTTTAAACCATCATCTTTATGAAATCATAAAGCAAAGATGTAGTTTTGTGGAGGAAACCTCTGCATGGGAACAGTCCCTTGCATTGGTTGCCCATACTACAAGGCTATGGGTGCAGCAGTCACCTTTCAACACAACCTTCTCCTTCACCAGCTGCTACTGGAAGCTGACAGGTGCAAATATTAGTAGGCAGGCCATCTACAAGGTGAGAAACACATCTCCTGCAAACTTTTCAGCTTTCATTCTCTGATTTTATAAACTTCTCTTCTCTTACTTTGTCGCCGATCCCAAAACAAAGCAAAACACCAAAACCCACCCAACCAGTCAAATAGCAAACAAAGCAGCAGAAGAGTTCTGCATACAGAAATATTTTTTGATATATAATCCCTTTTCTGGGATTTTGGTTGGTTACTAAAGGTTGCTTACTTCGGTTACTTGCATAAGATGCCTCAGTTTCCTTGCATGCAGTGCACCAAAGAAACGCAGTGATGTTTTCTAATTAAATTGAGATGTTATTTACATATGGAGTGTAGCAAAGTACTCAAAATCCTAATAATGGAAATATAAAGTGAATATAGCATCATGACAATTAAAATGCAACCCTGAAGTCCTTACTTACATCAGAGCTAAGAATCTATGCTTTTCTTTTGAGGGGAATACAAAGAGATACAAAGACTTGATAAAAAGAAGGTGGCTTATTAAGTGTCGATGAGAAATTTCAGTCACTTATGTCATCTATACCTATCAAACGTATTTGTATTAGTTGTTCAGGTTATTCCTAACAACTTTGTCTTCTTTACTCCCCATTTTATTCCTTTAGATGAACTTGTTAAAGTAATGGCTCGTTACCAGGCCATACCTTAGATAGTCTCACTCTGAAAACTTGATCCTAATAAAAAATTTAGGAAAATTCTTTACTCTTTGAAATAAATTATGCCAAACAAGCTTCTCACTGAACAACATTGAGCCCTGCCATTTGGTTTGGTATTGCTCTGAAGTAAAGCATGTAGAGAGAAATAAAGAAAGAAATCATTCATAATTTATCAGCAGTCCTGGCTAACAGGGGAGGTCCCAGTTGACTGGAGGTTAGCAAATGTGACACCCATCCACAAGAAGGGCCAGAAGGAGGATCCGGGGAACTTCAGGCTGTCAGTCTGACCTTGGTGCCAGAGAAGATTATGGAACAGATCAGCCTGAGTGCCATTATGGGGCACATGCAGGACAACCAGGGGATCAGGCCCAGTCAGCATGGGTTTATGAAAGGCAGGTCCTGCTTGACTAACCTGATCTCCTTCTATGACAAGGTGACCTGCTTGGTGGATGAGGGGAAAGGCTGTGGATGTTGTCTATGTGGACTTTAGTAAAGCCTTCAACACTGTTTCCCACAGGGTTCTCCTGGAGAAACTGGGTGCTCGTGGCTTGGACGGGTGTACTCTTCGTTGGGTCAAAAACTGGCTGGATGGCCAGGCCCAGAGAGTGGTGGTGAATGGTGGTGGCTGATCACAAGTGGTGTTCCCCAAGGCTTGGTACTGGGGCCGGTTCTGTTTAATATCTTTATCAATAACCTGGACGAGGGGATCGAGTGCACCCTCAGTAATTTTGCAGACGACACCAAGTTAGGTGGGAGTGTTGACCTGCTTCAGGCTGGGATGGCCCTACAGTGGGATCTGGACAGACTGGATCAATGGACTGAGGCCAATGGTATGAAGTTCAACAAGGGCAAGTACCAGGTTCTGCACTTGGGTCACAACAACCCCAGGCAGTGCTACATACAGGCTTGGGGAAGAGTGGCTGGAAATTTCTTCACAGAAAGGGTTATCAAACATTGGAACAGGCTTCCCAGGGAAGTGGTGGAATTGCCATTTCTGGAGGTATTTATAAGATGGGTAGACGTGGTGCTGAGGGACATGGTTTAGTGGTGGTTTTGGCAGTGTTAGGTTGATGGTTGGACTCAATGATCTTAAAGGTCTCTTCCAACCTAGGTGATTTTATGATTCTGTGATTCTAAGTCTAACAAAGTAATCATCATTGCTTATGTCCTCACAAATGAGTTAAACATGGACTACTCTTAGCTTTGGAGAAAATTTCAAGAGCGTGAAACAAGCAAGTAGAAGAAAAAAGCAGCACATTAGGAGACCAAAGGTAAAACAGGAAAATAGATGTGACAAAAAATTATAAGGACATATGGAATCATCAGGCATATGAAATATATCTCATGGATGGAGATATTCTATTACTGCATGCTGGAAACAATTGCAGGGTCTGTACTTGATGCGTTCTTAAACACTTTTGAGAAATTAAACAGGAGAGAATGAGTTAGAATACCTAAACAAGAAACAAAACTGTTACTGAAATGTGAGTTGATATTTTTAAAGGATCTGTTAATGTAAATATTTGAAAGAGAGAAGAGTAGAAACAACATATATAGGAATTTGAAGTTCCTGAGATAGTGGTTACAGAGCCTTTCATAAATTGCACACTAACACTGCTGGGCCCTTGCTATTGTTCATAGCCCATAGCATTAAAATCATATCAAAACAAACAAATTAAATAGCACAAGCATAAAATAAATGAACAACCGTTGTGGGCTAAGTATCAGCACTGGATGATAATAGGCTACATCCAGGGATGGGAGTAACTGCTTGTCAAGCAGCTGAACCATTAGTACTACAGATGTTTCAAATATACCTATGTGATGTGGTATATTTGGTACAATTTTACTCCAAACTCTGCTCAGCTGTTTCTTTCTTTTAAAAATTTTATAGAGGTTGAAATTTAGAAGGATTCATTTGGGAAAAAAAAAAAAAAGACAGTGTCAGGAGTGTATGAAATATAAATCACACCATAAAAATCTAATTACAGAAATTTACTATAAAACTTTCAATGTAATGTTTGGTTTGGTTTTATATTAATGGTATATTTTTAGATAATTTACATATGGTTGTTAGATTGTTCAATAACTAATTGTTTTGTTAGATTCAGGAGATAGTAGGTTTCATATACTTCTGCAGGAGCATCATTTAACAAGCATCTACTAATTCATTTATTATCATCAGTAACAAATACTACTCCATAAATAAATACAATTCAAGTGCAAAACAGGCTTAGGACATCAATTGATTATTTCTTTATCATATGTAAGCTATTAACAAGTTACAGTCAATAAAAAAAGTTCTTATTATGTTAGACAGGAAAAAAGAGCAGTAGAATGGACACAAAGCAGTATCTTTTTACTAGATGTATAACAGTAAATTGGTAATGGAACAGATTCCCCCTGTGCCCCACTCCCAGATGGAGAGGAAACTCAGACATTGACATTTATGTGATGCTGCTGACTGCGTGCTGAATTGGTCACTGGAGCTGCACTGGGCTGAAGGCAAGAGCTACGGCACCTCATTTGGTACTCTCTTGGTCCTTGTCTATTCATGCGATACTAATGCTTCACTCAGGGTAGAGCAGGTGGAAGCGCAGCAGCTACAGAGGCAAGCTTGCGGAGAGCCCAGAGAGTAAGCTGGCTGATCTCATTTTGAGCAGCTGTAGCTATGAATGCTCTGAACAGCGACAGTAGTGGGAGGGCCAGCTCTGTGTGATCAAAGGGCTTTGGCAGTTGTGATCTCTGAACTAATTCCAAAATGTCAACGAAATGGCACATCAGGACTAAAAAGAGACTGTAAGGAATTTAATAGCTTAGGGGGGACATTGCAGCTTTAATTAGGCCCAAAAATAGATTTGTGGAGAAAAGCAAACTAAGCTTTTATGAATATTAAGATAAGTACAAATGTTTTTGGTTTATTTTCCTTCCTCTGTGGAAACCATTCTTTAAAAAAAAAAGTGATTTACATGGATTTCACAGAAGTGGGGGTCCCAAAATGAGAAACGTTATATGAAAGGAAGAGAAGTTACATGCACAAAGAGAGAAAAGGAAAAAAAAATCCATAATAATCATTATTTAAACAGATTTTTAAATCTTTTCAATGAATAGGGCATTAGTAAAAAGAAACTGTGAGCATTATCTATCTGCAATTGTGTGAATAAAAGGACTATTTCTAAAAAGTCACAGTTGTTTATATTTCCCTCTACATAATTAAATAATACAGCAAAAATGAAAGCCAGAATAGGAATCCTTGAATTTACATATCTTATATCTTATGGGATGGAGAAATGGAATAGTTATTGCAATGCTAGCTTTGAACAAAGACAACCTGGATTTGATTTCCTAATTGCCTTCAGGTGTCCTATTTAATCTTAAGCAAATCAAAGCTAGAATTTTAAAGGTATTCAACTACTGATTTGAGTACCTTAAAAAAACTTTTACTGGTGTCTCTGGAAAGAGAGATTCAGGTCACCTGATTTTAGGCCTTTAATTTAAGGATGTGGGATTCCTAAATCTATGAATTTATGTTGTTACTGGAAAGACGCAGGCTCCCAACAGAGGAGCTTTTGACTAAGCAAGGTATCTAGACTAAATCCCACAAAAGTAAGGGATATCTGGCAGATATCACACAGGGTTAAATATTTTTATACCTGAACCTTTCTCTACAGATGTGTTTGTTTCCACATTTTTGTTGTGGCTTCCCCTTCAGATGAGGATATCTTTCCTTCAGTTAACTTGCAGTAGTTTCTTGAGATTTAATCATACAGTGTTTATACAGCTCTTTAAAAGGAAGCAAAACTTAATAAAAGATTCAGTGAAAAGTGACAGAAATGGTCAAGGATCTGAGAAAAAAATGTGATTGAAAAAGTACAAGGATTGGTTATGCTAAAGAAAAGGATGAAAGAGGTGACTTAGTAAATGTAGATGGAAAAAAGAATGGTAAAAGAATTTAGAGCGAGAGTTTGTGTTCCCTGTGCCTAAGACAAGGAAATATTCAGCTATATGAAAAGATGACAAATAGTCCACTGATAAAAGTATGATATCGTGATTAAGTTGCAGAACCCATTGCCAATGAAAAGTTGTTAAAAAAAGCAACCACAAACATAACAGTTATTAATCTGCTGTTTTGGGGCTTTAGAAAATCTCTAGCTATGCAGCTATGGGCATAAGTTGAAACACTGCAACGTTACTGTAGTTTTGACCCTGTCTGCCCCTTGAACAACAGTATTTGAGTTTATGCACACTCGAGTCCAGACCAGCTGTGACCAACTGATATTGATTCAATAAACCCACTTTATTTTGAGTTTATCACAGGCCAACAGCTCAAGCATAGTCATATCTAGCAGCTGGTCATTTATTTATTTGTCTGAGAACATTTAATCTGTACCTATACCTTTAGAAATCAAATTATATTCAAACGTTGTCAGTAAAGTATCCCTCTGCCCTTTCTACAAAGTTCGTTCACCTTTCTCTGCCAGAGACACCAGAGCTAACTGTACGACCTTTGAAGCCAAAGTGGTACAATATGTCCTAGATATTAAATATTATGGATATGAATTTTGAAATGTTTGACATTGACGCTAAGCTTAATTCCAGTCTGACTGAGGCTAACATTAGATCTAAAAAGGTAAAACAGATTTTGATACCAGAATATAGATATATCCTACAACCACTTGCTCCAGGCATACTCCTCTGAAGACAAGGGTATCAGCCAATAAGATGAGACACAGACACTACTGGGAATCTAGTTATTAAGAACACAGACATTGAAGGTGTCATCAGGAACTACAAGGAGACTTGCGTGCTTGCTATGTGAAATGACAAAGTTCGCAAAGCACTCGGTCACCCAGTCGTTAGCACTTAAAAAGAGAAATTACACAAAAAAGTAACTCAAGAATAAATAAAAAAAATGAGCAGTTAAATATATAAAAGGCCTGCAGATGACATGGAGATCATTTAAAGACATAATACCTAGACACAGATATTGACTCATGCTTCCTCTTTACAGCTTCCTTTTACTTCTTCCCCTTCTATTCCCCAGGGAAAAAAAAAAAAAAAAGACCTAATGACTAGCTATCAGAAAGATATATTCAAGGAAATATGGGAAAGGAAAATAGTTAACAACTTAAACTCTAACATTTTACATATAATATCACAACAGCACAGGCTGAAGGGTTAAGGAGCGGCTTACCAGTTTTTATGCCTTTAATAATAAAAGTCTCCCATATTGAAACCTATAAAACAGAAAGCCAGAAGAGCTGATAGATAGATGTTCAAGAGGTAAAAGGACCAATCAGTGAGACTAAGGCTATTGCAGAAAGGCTAAACTAATTATTTGTATTGGTATCGGTATTCCCAGTGGTGGTAGGAAAGTTCTCACACCAAACCTGGTTAGGGATCCACTGTCAGAGAAAAGGCTCAAAGATTTTAAAACAACTAAACCCCATACAAAACACAAAACAAAACTCAATAAATTGAACAACAGTCAATCAATAGGATCAGACAGTTCTGCAGCAATGTGATGTCTGTGTTCAGTCATAACATCTGGTTAAATATCAATTCCTATGTGTAAAGCAAACTTAGTGTCAGAGGAATGAAAGATGGCAAATACCACATTGGTATTTAAGCATAGTTTCAGAGGTGAACCTGGCAAGTTCAGGTATAAAAACATAATTTCTACACCAACCTATCTGATAGGAGTTATAATAGTTGGTATAGACATCCTAGGTAACCAACAGAGTTCTATCATACTAGGTGATGTAGGGATGTGACACTTCACAGTGTATTTCTTCCAGTGTTCCAACAAGCATTTTCGCCTGGGTTATGGAATTGATACAACATGCTTGGTCTTCTGAAAGATTTTGATGAGATACCTCACCAAGACAAATAAAGCAATTAAAGTGTTGTAAGACATAAAAGAAAGTTAACTTCTAAATGAATACTGATTTAAAAGATAGAAAGCATAGGACTGGAATAAATGGACAATTTTCACAGTGAAAAGAGATTATTAACAGAGTGGATATCCTTCCACGTATTTCTTGTGAAACCTACCAAGATAAAAAGAATATCAGAAAGGGCCTAGGTAAAGACACAAAACAGATCAAAAATGAATACTTGAAATGTATAGCTCAGAAATCCCCTGATAAACTACTGATTGCCAGACACATGTAGTCCTTGCATTAACTGTTTCTTCTGTGTTTTCCCTTGGCATTTCCAGTTGCCACTCATGAGCTACTGAGACAGACTTTGGCCTGGAGCAGAGCTGCAGTTAAATTTCACAAACTGGATATGGAAAACAAGAACACCACAAATCTAATGTCTAAAACCTTATATTTATACTTTGTTAATTAAAGAGTGAAAAGAGCTTTCACTTCTGCATGTAACATTAAAAAATTCCTCAGATGTATGATCCCTTGATGTGAGCTTCAGAGAGTGTATTAAAAGAACGAAGTTAGGTGGCTCTTCCAACTACTAAAAAGGATTTTTTAATTCATGTATATTGTGAAATACCACTGTTAACAGACAGTATCATATAACACACGCACTGAATTTTTGATGTCTGAAACCTATGGGAGTGCAAAGAATTTCATATCCCAAACAAAAAATAATTACAATTTATTTTAAAACCAGTCTGATCTTAACAATTTTAAAATGTTATATCAAGTCACAAGTCCATGTCTTTTATCTATAAGGAAAAACATTTCATCAAAACAAAAACATTTCTAGAGATTGCTTCTGTACTCAGATTAGAACAACAGCTAGCTATTTGTTGAATAGAGATGGCAGTGGAGAACAGGTTATAATAAGCTTGTGAGTTTATAGCCACAGCTATAAAGTTATTAGTATCACATACTAAGCAGCTGAGCTGGCCATCCTACACTAATAGTGCGGTATGATCACTCTAGTGCAAATGCAGCAGTATCTCTGTAACAGTCTTAATAAGTACCATGAACAGCATTTTACTGGTATATTGTATGAGAAACATTCATGTTGCTGATCCAAAGACATTCTATACACTAAACTTTGTCCGAGGAAAGTGGAAAAATACCACTTGTGCTTCAGCCTCTGAACCCAATCAATACCCGTGGTGACGAACAGTAAGTTTGCCTAGTGCAACTTTACCCATACATCTTCCAGCAGAACAGAAATCGTACCTTTTGACATCCTGACTTGACTGAAATCACTAGCATAGACATTTCCTAGGGTAAGTAGTTTTATATAGTTATAAATTAATCATACTATGACTGTATCTGTTCAATCACTTTAATAACTATAAAAAATTTCAATAACTTCAATAAAACCAAAATCAACAGCAAGAGATTCTTTAGCTAGTTCCAGGCCCACTGAGAATTGTTCAGGTGATTTTAAAAAATTCTTTGTGGCATATCAAGTAAATGTCTGTGCTTTCCTTTCAATAATCTCTTGAATCCATCTGGTATAAGTAGGAGATTCTACAAATGCCTTCTAAATACACATATTAAGATTGAATTGTTCACTCTGGTCTTCGTACACTCTGTCAATGAAACACATACCCTCATTCTTTATCATTGAGGCTTTAGGAGTTGTGGGCTCTGAACTGATTCCCCAATGCCTCCCATTTATGACATTGTTCTCTGCTAGTTTATTGGATACAACTTTTAAATCCAATTTAATTTGATTTTTCCCTCTAGGTTAAGACAGACATAGATTATTTTTACCACCTCTTCCATAGATGTCTCAAATGACCAAATGTTAGGGAAAATATTGAATGTCTGAACCTTTTTATTTGTTTAGGAGGTACAAGGTATTTAATCTTTCTCTGTGTGTTGCAAAGGATCCAAATCAATCACAAGGATGAACTTCTATGAGTATGGGAAATATACCAAAAAAAAGCATTCACCGTTCCCTACTATCTTTAAATGGCAGCTTTTGCTAATGTCTTGACTTCCTGGGCAACTTTCACTCTGTGAAGCCTTAATTCCAAAGCAGAAAATACATGCAAGGGTCTGAAACTGAAAAAAAACCTCAGCAGTACAAAAATTGTTGTATCTTAACTGGAAGAAATAATAACAACTTTGCAACGTAAATAATGGTTTTCAATTCATATTTTAATAAAAGACATAATGTCGTTATTTCTATCAGATAAATTGAATAATTACAGAACATCAAGTTAAAAAACCCCAAACCTTGAAGAGACCATGAATACTTTAGCATAATCTAAAGTTGCACATTCTTAACCTTGTTAAAGTGCTGTAATGAAACTTCACTCATTAAAAAGTATTCTGAACAGTGCCTAACAGGTCCCTTGAGGATGCTGACCATGCAGGGATGTCTTGGTGAGGCAGAACTGACAGGGGCATTAAAATATCTTTATTCTACTGCTCAATGTGCAAGAGAGGAGCACTGTGGGATGAGGGAAAAATACCACTAAAGTGTTAAGATTTCCTCTAAGCCTGATTTTTGACTGCAGTTCAAGGATTTCTGACTCAGAGTTTTAAGATATTTGAAAACCTTTCACAAAGAATTAGTGCAGAAAGAGTAAGAATTAAGCTTATGCTTTCTCAATCTGTTTGTCAGAATCACTTGGGGAGGATTTAGCTATAATTGTTTTGAAAAAGTTTGCACAATATAAGATATTTTGACAGCTGATTTTTTAGTGATTCTTGTGCAGTTTTCAGAGCATTACCAAACTACTTTTATCAACTACAATAAGGTTACAAAATAAGCTCTGGAGTTTGCTTTAAAAGACTTCTCATGTAACATGTAAGATTCATAGAATCATAGAATAGTTTGCGTTGGAAGGGACCTTTAAAGGTCATCTAGTCCAAGCCCCCTGCAATGAGCAGGGACAGCTACAATTAGATCAGGTTGGTCAGAGAACCATCCAACCTGACCTTGAGTGTTTCCAGGGATGGGACACTTACCACGTCTCCGGGAAACCTGTTCCACTGTTTCACCACCCTCATTGTAACAAATTTCTTCCTTCCGTCTAGTCTAAATCTACCCTCTTTTAGTTTAAAATCATTACCCCTTGTCTTATCACAACGGGCCCCGCTAAAAAGTTTGACCCCATCTTTCTTATAAGCCCCCTTTAAGTACTGAAAGGCAGCAATAAGGTGTCGCTGGAGTCTTCTCTTCTCCAGGCTAAACAACCCCAACTGTCTCAGCCTGCCCTCATAGGAGAGATCTTCCATCCCTCTGATCATTTTTGTGGCCCTCCTCTGGACCCTCTCCAACAGGTCCATGTCTTTCCTGTGCTGATAGCTCCAGAGCTGGATGCAGTACTCCAGGAGGGATCTCACCAGAGAGGAGTAGAGGGGCAGAATTACCTCCCTCAGCCTGCTGGCCATGCTTCTTTTGATGCAGCCCAGGATACAATTGGCCATGTAAGCTGCAAGTGCACATTGTCGGCTCATGTCCAGCTTTTCATCCACCAACAGCCCCAAGTCCTTCTCAGCAGGGCTGCTCTCAGTGCCTTCATCGGCCTAACTGTATTGATACTGAGGTTTGCACCGACCCAGGTGCAGGACCCTGCACTTGGCCTTGTTGAACCTCATGAGGTTCACATGGGCCCACTTCTTGAGCTTGTCCAGGTCCCTCTGGATGGCATCCTGTCCCTCAGGCCTGTCAACTGCACCACTCAGCTTGGTGTCATCTGCAAACTTTCTGAGGGTGCACTCGATCCCACTATGTGTGTCATTGATGAAGATATTGAACAGTACTGGTCCCAGTACAGACCCCTGAGGAACACCAATCATCACAAATCTCCATTTGGACATTGAGCTGTTGACCACTACCCTCTGCATGCAACCATCCAACCAACTCCTCATCCACCAAACAGTCCATCCATCCAATCCATATCTCTCCAATTGAGAGAGAAGGATGTTGTGAGGGGCCTTGTCAAAGGCCGTACAGAATTCCAGATAGGTGGCATCCATAATTCTTCCCTTGTCCACTGATGCAGTCGCTCCATCATAGAAGGTCACTAGGTTGGTCAGGCAAGACTTGCCGTTGGTGAAGCCATACTGGCTGTCTTGAATTTACCACCCTGCCCTTCACATGCCTTAGTATAGCTTCTAGGAGGATCTGTTCCATGATCTTTCCAGGCACAGAGGTGATGCTAACAGGTCGGTAGTTCCCAGGGTCCTCCTTTCTACCCCTTTTTCAAAATGGGTGCGATGTTCCCTTTTTCCAGTCACCAGGGACTTCACCTGACTGCCATAACTTTTTGAATGTCATGGAGAGTGGCTTGGCAGCTACATTGGCCAGTTTCCTCAGGACTCTGGGATGAATCTCATTGGGTCCCATAGACTCATGTTCCTCAGGTGGTCACGAACCTGATCTTCTCTTACAGTGGGAGGGACTTTGCTCCCCCTGTCTCTGCCTTGTTGTCCTATCCACTCGAGAGGTGTGGGAAGAGAGGTTGCCAGTGAAGACTGAGGCAAAAGAGTTGTTGGGTACTTCAGCCTCCTCCTTCACTGTTGTTACCAGTATGCCAGTCTTGCTCATCAGGTGGAATACACTGTCTTTGACCTTCCTTTTCTGGCTGACATACCTGTAGAAGCCCTTCTTATTATTCTTTGCATCCCTTGCCAAGCTCAGCTCAGAAGTTTCCTAGTGATGTCCTTAACCCAGGTCCCAGGGAAGCAGCAACCTTCCCTAAAAAGAGGATCTGTCCAGCATATTGGAAACTGTTCCCCTCCGAAGGGAGTCGCCTACAACTATAACCTGCCTTTTTTCCCTCGTGGAGGTGGTTGTGATATGGGGGGTAGGCCTTTCTGACCTTGGCAACACCTCTGATGTAGATGGGCCACCATCCACATCATCTATTGACTAGAATTCCACATTCAGAGCCTCAGACCTGTTGTACAGAGGCACCCAGGAAGGTGAGGTGGGCAAGGAGGGGGTTCACCTGCCACCTCAAGCGTGAACTCTCCTCCATTCACTCCTCTCCTTTAAGCTACTGTCTTCAGCCTGGCAGGGGAAGGATACAGGTTCCCCTTGATCTTGTTTTCTTTCTGGTGGCTGTTCCCGTTTCTGTGTCAGGGAGGGCAGAACATGGTTCCGTCTGTCTGTCTCTTTCTCAGAGTCCCTGATGCTCCTTAACCTTTCTACTTCCTCTCTTAGCTCTGCCACCAGGCTGAGCAGATCATCCACTTGGTCACACCTCACGCAGCTGTTCTCACTGTTGCCGATGAAAGGCTCTGGCACATCCTGCAGCCTGAGACCTGGATGGCTGCACGTTTCTGTGGGAGCTCTGCCTGGGTTGCCACATCCACTCTGGTGAGTGCAGAGGACATGGCTTTCTTGCCAGGTAGAAACCATAGCTAAGCTCCTACTGAGAGGGTGATGACCACCAACTGAACTCAGCTCTTGAGCTGGTAGGGTGGCTATGCCCTTCCTGCACACCCTTCTGTGCAAACTCCCATGCCAACTGCTGCGCCATGCCCTGGCTGCCGTGCCACGCCCTGTTGAATGTGACCCATAAACCAGTGTTTATTCCTACACAAAAAATCAAGCTTTTGATGTCTCTGTTTAACAAGAAATGATTTTGCACGATGTATTGTATTCTTTACTCAGATTTCGCTCCATGCTTTCAGTCATGGAAACCCAGAGACAAATGAGTGCTTCCAACACATTTCAAAATTATTCACATATTTCTTTCCTCAAATCATTAACAGGATGAAGGGGTACACCATCTATCCCATTTATCATTTCTGCTTAAATTGATAAGACAGGCAAAAAATTCTGATTGAATGTAGTACTTTAAAAGATGGAGAATCATGCAGTCAGTAAGTTTTTCATCCAGCTCCAGGCCATCTCGAAGAGTGCAGTAACTGCAAGTAAAAAAAATCTCCATGCTATCAAATCTTAAACTAAGATTTTACTACTCGGTATTTATTTTTTCTTCTCTCTAGGTCAGTCTGGTCTTCAGATTTTGTTCAGTTGATTATAGAACTATGACTTTAATATAGGAGTATTGGCAAATTAGCTTAACTATTTCTACATCCAATCCAAATATGAAGTGGAATAATGCGAAACTGGACAAGCACATTTTTATTATGGCATTTAAAAGTCCACAAAAGAAAAGCTCCTCCCATCATCCTTCTGTTTTTAAAGGTGCTTTGAAGAAGAACTGCTAGAGCAGCAACTGCTGGTGCACTCATTGGCATTCTGGAAAGCAAACCAACCATCCTCCGCTGATGGAAAAAGCATCTCTGTGGATTCTTTCCACTCTGGGCCACCTGATATATTTCACATTTTATATATCCTATGAAGAATGACATTCATATGAAAGATAACTTTACCCTTTGATAGTCTAATCCTTCCAAATACACTCAAGATTTCATACACCTCAGCGATCCCCCAAGGAATAAACTGAAGAATAAAAGATACTGCTTGAACAAGAATGCAAAGTGACAAATATAGCCATCATTTGTCAGAGCTAGCTATATCACAATAAGAGATTTCTCAAGAAGCTGTTGTGCCACGTTATTAACCTCACATGCTTAACATTCTCTAGAAACCTTAGATTTCTTTCCTGGATAGAATTAACCCCACCACCATAATCTGCTCTGCTAACTACACAGGCAATATTTTTTTACACCAAAAGAATCAGAGAAAAAAAAATTAATTTGTTTCATCTTTGCTGCTGTATTCATACTATAAAGAAAAAGTGTTCTCTATGAAGACCTTATTGCCAAAGAAGCATGTAATTCATAACTGATTGCCTTACAAAACTCAGTTTATTTCAACATAGAGCTAGGATATGTCTTCCTAGGACAGTGACTTACTGTGGAATATGTTGGGCTACACACCTCCAGAGGACATGGAAGCTTTGCCTGTGCTAGTTTACTTGGGCAGATGGAGCTTTTAAATATTTATTAAATACTCGCTATACCCTTGCTCTGATGAAAAATATCTTAAGCATCTCGCTGTGAATAAGCTACTCACCTAATATTGGGGAGAAAAAAATGTAAAAATATTTCAGAAACAAAGAGTTATTAATCCAAGCATTAAAGAGCTAATTTTATGTGACGCTACAAAAAAAAAAAAGCAGTAACATAACATTACAATAGCTTACAAGCTTTTTTCTTGCATCTGTTCTTTGCAGAAGACATTTGTGACTAGATAATTGCATATCTCATAGGCAGCCGTTAAGTGTTTTATGTTGACAGAATTTGATGCTATATTTTTAATTTGAAGGATATACAAAAAGGATATGCTAAACTATTTGACCTTATAAAATTATGAAACTTCTAAGGCTGGTTATGTTAACCTCAAATTCTATAAAAAGAACATTAAATGTTTGACATGAAAAAGAGAAAAATCTTTGTTAACTTTTTTTAAATGTTCACGTTTAACAAAAAGAAGAGCGTGAATAAAATATTATTATAAAATAAAAGTGAGTGGTTGCTACTCCCTAGATGGCTCTTATGCAGTCAGTAGGTTACCACAAGGGCAGATGGAATACACTGCAGAACAGTTTTTCTTTCCCAGACTGAGTGCAGCATATAGCGAAGTTATAACACAACAAAGGTAAATACGGATAGGCCCTCAGGCTTAACACATACTTTACTGGAGAAGAAAATATTTCAACTAAAGAGGAAAAGATTGGTTAGCAGGTGGCTAACCAGCATGATCCCAAACATAACCACAAACATTTTTTTTTGTAATTTCTGTCTCAATTGTAATTTTAAATACTTTGGAAGTCAAACAAGATGAAGTGATTTTATATTTCGTGGGATGGCTATCTCTAGTTGATCACTGTGGCATTGCAAAGCATTGGGATATGATCTAGAAACGCTGTTATGTATCTTTCCATAGAAATTCTGAAAATTAAAGTGGCGATTCTCTGATTCCTTAGGGGCTTAATTTACGGCTTCAGATCCAGGCTGACTTGGCAGTGACTTCTCTTTCATTACCATAGCAGAAATTTATGTAGTAACAGCTGTGGAAGAACAAAAATAAAATAGAAAAGTTTGCAATGAATGTATTTGCACACATAGGCATATACAAGCTTGTACATAAACCATTACTGCCATCATAATGAGCATTTTATTAGAGAAATGATTGACATAAAAACTAGGCCTTCATATGTACCAATCAATTTTGACCATTAACTGAGGGCTCACTGGGAAAGTAAAAATTCTGTTTGGTGGAGTATTTTGTAATTTTGAAATGTAATTTCATTTACCCACAGAATAAAGCATTTAGAGAAATGCTACTATAGTATGATATATTTTTAAGCACATTATATTAAAAACATCAGTAATTTCATAAGTTTTATATGCAAGTTGTTGCCCTAGATACACAGATAATCAGAGCAGTGAACCACCAGAATGTTGTCTGTTACTACATTGGCATCAGACTCAAAGTATTAAAAACATAGCTTCTCAATCCCTGAGCCACCTGTTACAGCCACATTTTATCTGTATATATATAAAAAAAAAGGTTTGAGGACAATTAGAATAAAAATTGATATGGTTATAGATGGATCCAGCTTGGGCTACTTTCTAATCTCTTCAGTAAGGAATTTTAAATCAAATCTTTCTCTGTGTCAGACAGCAATTTTGGGTTTAGGCACAGAAAGGCATAGGCTTTTCACAGGATTCATGGACCTACCTGTTAACTCTATTGAGATTGTTGGATAGCTGGATAACCTAGCATTAATAGTAAAACACATCTATTAATCCACTGTGTTCCTAAGTCTTAGTGGAAACTCAAGAGTCAGTTAAAATGTGGCTTGAACATATGGTCACACAAGTTTTCAAGAAATAAACATTTTTTAAAATGTTAAAATATGGCAAGCCTAGCTGACAATGTTTTCCTTAACTTGTACAGTATTTGCAGACTCCAGGAACTTCATTTAGCTTGCACAAGTCCTACAAGTCCATCCTAGCACACATAATACATAATACCAGCATAAGGTAGACCTCCGCTAACATTAACAATTCTGTGTCACAGCTTATCAACCTGGAGGCAGAACTTTTACAAGATGCTGATGGGAAAGGTACCCTATCATTACTTTCTAAAGATCCAGTAAACAAAACAAGACGATGAACAAACCACAATAAACATCTGTATGAATGAGCAAATGGATACTGTAATACAAATAAGTCAAGTCCCAGGTAAAGTAGAATTCAGAGCTTTTTAAAGTGGCATACAGTGTGTAATGGGAAACCATGTTAGACAGTGGTTTGACCTTGACCTCTTTCAAGCTTTTTCTTAAAACATAACAAGTTCAGCCTTGATTTCCTATCCAGGAAAGTATGGGGAAGTGCACTTTCATTCACACTCGGCTGTTGCTTTGAGGCAACACAGCCAAAGTTAGGTATCTCTAAGAAGTTCCTGCAGAATAGGCAGAACTTACTGTATTTTGTTTGTTCAGTTACTGTACATTGTGGCAAGAACAGTGAGGGTGGTAAGCAAAGAAGGATGCTGCCTAGCTTGACTTTTATCAGCTGAACAAGGTCTCCTTCCCTGAGTCACTGAGCATGGTCGGAATCACATGGAATTGCAGGTGGTCTCAGCTAGGGCACCTGGAACCTGCAACCAGGGGAAGGCACCTCAGACCAATAAAGATCAGTGCTGGGTCTAAATCATACCTGGAATCATGATGAGACCCAAGAAATACCAATGCAACTATTGATTTATGAAGAGCCTCAGCAGTTGAAAAGTACAAAAATCAGACTGACTTTTGAAGAACTTGACAAAAATGTCCCACAAAATATGGAATGCTAATGGTAAAACGTGACTTATTAAGACCTGATATGTCAAAGTTTTGTAGCTTCATGGAGTTCTCATCTATAATAAAAAACAAAATTGAATGTCTGAAAAAATATACCAAAATGCAGTCAAAGGAGACTGGAAATGTTAGTGATCAATTATGAACTGCATTTCAACAGCTGTTAATTTTAAAACATTTCACCTGTGTATTTCTGAGATGCTTTCACCATAGTAAATTTTGCACTCCTGGCTTTGTTATCCTTCAAGGCCGGAAAGCTGGAAAAGATTAAAATTTACCACTGGTATTACAGCTATCAAATGCAGCTAAAAAGTTGCAAAATAAATAAGGAAATAAATAAAAACCACTCAAATGCTATTATTTTTTTCATTTTAATACAACTCAGAAATATAAACACTACCATAAGAATATGAATAAATCTCAGAAATGCCAAAAGATAGAACATAATTTAATTATTTGGACTTAGTCCAAAGATGTATGAGCCTAAACATTTGAGTAATAAGATATCTTTGAAACTAAGTTTTGAATGTGACATAAAACTAAAAAGTCATACCAACCTCTCTGTCCATGCTCCTCTTATTCTTCTGTTTGAAAAGGCAAAAGACAGCTGCCTGGAATCTACTCTTTGTAAGGGAAACACAGTATTTTGGCACAGGCACCAAAATAAATAAGAATGATAATACTAATGTGAAGAGCGGACAATCTCTGTTCTCTAATATGTGCCTTACTAACACACTATGAACCCATGCCAAGATGCCCAGTTCCTTCTAATTTCAATGGGAATGAGGCACAGCGTGAAAGTCTGAGGTACAAATGTGAATGCATTACCATCTGGCCTGTAAAACTATTGAAAGTATCTTTGACCTTCAAAAGTGAATGTGGTGATAGGAAGAAAGAGTTCTGAAAGATTTTATGGATATTTTGAGGACTTTCACAATAAATTAATATGTTTTTTGAAGTTAAATTAAATTTACATTATAAATAAAAGCACTAGTTAAAAAAAAGTAATATTGAATAATGTAATAAAATTGATGTTACAAAGCTAATAATACCTTACCACTAGTGTTGATTCATATCAATGACATACATTTGCAAGATTTGAACCATGACGATGTGTTTATTCTTATAAACGCTGCAAGACAAAATACAAAATAATTCTTTTTTTTTTCCTGAAAATAACTCTCATAAGAAAGACATGTATGTATTTCTGCATTTAAATAGCTCCCATGCCAAAAAAAAGTCTGTGCCCTACTGCTTCAGAGCATCTATAGAGGCAACACAGAAAGCTACCTAAATCTTGCTATACTAAATTGCCTATAGACAAATCACTATTGTTATAACCTGTTAAAAAATGATACAAAAAAAAAAATTAAAAAAAAAATCAGTCAAATGTCTGCTTTTATATCTTTTGAAGTCATCAGCCTATATACTTTTTCAGTGTTACATTGGAACTGTAATTCTGACAACAAACCCATGCTGTCCTTTGCTCAGGCCTCAAGCTTTGACATCTTTGACTAGCCAGGCTAGCAGAGTTTATGTCTCTCTGCTCTCCTTTTAGCCTTGCCTCAGAACAACCTGATGGTAGACTCTTCTTTGGTGTTCACATCTATCTTTGCTGTTCCAGTCAAACCTCACTTCCTCCTGGAAGTTCTGAGGAAAGTCTGGAGTTCATGGTTTCTGCTCTTTAGATGACACAAGATTGTTTGGTCAGAATTGAACCCTTTATCATAGTCCATTTTAGAATATTTAAAACAACTGGTAATTTGGATGTTTTGTCCCTCTAAAAGGCATAGATAGATTTTTTTTTTTATTATTTCAATTTCTAAAAAATACAACTTTATGGAAGTATTTTTGACTGCATATATATGGTTCTTTATGGATCCCCTTGAAGGTTGGCAGAAAACAGGATGTTCTCAGTTCTAACTCGTATAACTTTCCACACAGCTTCCTGGAAAGTCCAATAATGTTTGTTCATTTGTCATCCATCTGATTTTTGTCCTTCAGAATTTCTTAATATATTTTATAACTATTTCTAGTGGAGACATTAAACATTGTTTGTCTTGTTTACGTCTGCCTTGCAAATAGCTGCCTTTAGCCCTAGCAAAAAATGAACCTGGCTTTTTTAAAACAAAAACTTGAGCTTGTACTTAAGAGTCTGGATTAAAGGCATCTAATCAACCCGCTTAAGATTTTAGAACCAGTCAAGAGAAAACCTGCAGAAAGCAATTCACCCACCATAGTTCTCAGTCTGGCAGTACCAGTGCCCAGATCTCTTTACTGACCAGAGGAAGACCTAGGGTGACTAATCTCTTGAATGCCTCAGTTCAGTGAGAGGAATCTGTGCCTGATCCCTGCACCTGCAGCAGATATATATTTAAAAAACAAAGATAAAATCTTTGCCCGGGTTTCCTAATATAGTTCACAGAGTTAGGATGATAAGACAAGTCTCCCTAGCTCCTACGTAGCTTTTACATGACTAGCAGAGTACTGTTTGGGTTCATAGTCTAGTCTCAGCTTTGTGCATTGCTTGCTATCTTGATCAGTCAAGCCAGCATTACGTAACTGCATAAATGACTTCCTCACATCATTAGACAGGGTCATGGCCCACACACTGCAGAAACCCATACATGTCTTTTGTTCAACCTGTGCCCTCCCACTTGCCACTTAATGCCATTCAGGAGTGCAAGGTGATCTCGAAAGTCAAGGGCGGGGTGGGGGGGAAATAAGAAGGACACACTTGGCTGTTTCTTCCCACAACTAAAATTGCCTTTCTGCCTGACATGCGTAAGATGAAGAAACTAATGACATTAGCCCTGTCACTTTGACAGGCAGTACACAGACAATTATACGTGCAGAAAGCCAAGCAGTCTATCAGAACTAAACCTATTAGACTAAGACGTCATCTTCATTCCAAATACTGTCTCCTTAATTCATGCTGAGTGCTTAATGGTCACACCTAGTTGCAAATTACCTGTATGGTCCAATGAAGACAATTAAATTGCTAAGTAGTATCAATGTTGCAGCATGTTAAGTCTTTTGGAAACCACAGAAAAGTGTTAAAAATCCTAGCACCTCATTCCTAAAATAGCTAACTTCATTCTTTCTGTTTATTTCACTGTTTCTATTTTCTTCACCTATTTATTTTCTTCTGATTATGAATTTTGAATTAAAAATGGTAACACGAGTTAAGAAAAATCACATGAGAATATTCACAGTAATATTTTAATTGAATAAGATGGACTTGAATACAAATTACTCTATAATAAATACAAAACAAGTACACCATTCACCACACCTAAGGTGATTTTGAACTGCAGAAGTGGCAATAACAGGTCAGTCATACTGGAAGTGTTGAATAGAAACATTAATACTTTTGAAGAAAGTTTGGGAACGTGTTTGTTGTATTTTGACTCCGTGCAGCTGTTCACTTACCCCACCACTGGTGGGATGGGGGAGAGAATTGGAAGGGTAAAAGTGAGAAAACTCATGGGTTGAGATAAATAAAGCAAAAGCCATGCACACAAGCAAAGTAAAACAAGAAATTCATTCACCACTTCCCATCAGCAGACAGGTGTTCAGCTATCTCCAGGAAAGCAGGGCTCCAGCATGTGTAATGGTTACTCGGGAAGACAAACACCATAACTCCAAACTTCTCCCTCTTCCTTCTTCCCCCAGCTTTATATTGCTGAGCATGATGCCATATGTTATGGAATATCCCTTTGGTCGGTTGGGGTCAGCTGTCCCGGCTGTGTCCCCTTCCAACTTCTTGTGCACCCCCAGCCTACTCGCTGGTGGGATGGTGTGAGAAGCAGAAAAGGCCTTGACACTGTGGAAGCACTGCTCAGCAATAACTAAAACATCAGTGTGTTATCAACACTGTTTTCATCGTAAATCCAAAACACAGCCCCATACTAGCTACTATGAAGAAAATTAACTCTATCCCAGCCAAAACCAGCAGAATGTGGAACAGAAGTAGTCACACTTTAAAAAAAAAAAAACAAAACAAAACGAACACCTTGGTGATAGGACAAAATTAATTCACAGGGAAACCTGCTACTCTAAAATTTTGTTTAAGAATGATGGCAATTGTTCAGAGCATTATATATTTCACTAAAGTATTAAGCTTGTTAATGAATATACATTAAAAAGTTGCTACATGCATCTCTTCTCTGCCTTTCATTATACTAGCTTTTGCATGACACTTATTTCTGGAAACACAGGAAACTTCCAAGGAACTGCTACACTGAGGCTGATAACTATCACTGGAACTTCTAAACAGCATGGCCCCAAGGATATGTGGCCTCTCTGCAACAGTGGGATAGCACAGCTGTTTAAACAACAGTCCATAGGCATTTGAAAAGCTCTGCCTAAACTAGAGAAGCTAACATATAAATGAAAACAGCTCAGGTCTCTCTGTTCTGGATCATGGATTGAGAGAAGTTTACAACCTGGTCTATAAATGTGATTTAAGGAAATCATATTGTGACACTGATTGCTGGAAGAATATGTTCTAAAATTCCTCCTAGACTTGCATGTTTTGCTGCTGTTGGCCAACTATGATACCACGTTTTCAGTTATGGACTCTGAGAAAAAAGTCCCTTAGGTTTTTAATAATTTGTATTTTTTCCTTGTTGAATTCTAGGAATGAAACATTCATCAGGTCAAGCTTTCAAAACCTTACAGATGCAGTCAGTTCCACTAAGTTTAATTTAATTCATAACAATAAGGGCCACAAAACTGTGTTAGTACTGCATGAGAGCTACTCTAATAAGAGAAAGCTACAATTAATGGGCAAAAGCAGTCAAGGCATATGTTTAGTTCTCAATGCTTTTCCATAGTACAGCAATAGCTATCTCATTCTTCTGCCATATGGGCGTCCTTTTTGAAATGGGCAGTCAATCTGGTACACAGTGTTCAAAGGAGATTTGACAAGGGCATTTGGTCACTATGTCCTTCGCACTGTACAGTTAGTCTCCCTCACAAACTACGCCTTTTTCATTCACTATCACTATGAAGGCTGTGTATAACTCATCTCTTCTGGAAGACCTCAAAAACCCCCTACCAACAAAAACCCCCTTCAATGTTTTCTAAAGGTATAGATTTTTTTATTCTGTAATTAAGTAGTATTTTATGATACCAAGACCATGAAGAGAAAGGACATATTTCACCTTTTATCATACATATATTAATAACCTGCCCCAAAGACATCACAGTCAGGAGTAAAGCTATAGCTGCATTTGGAAAAACTACATGAAAAATTGTTTATTTCTAGGTCAGCTGTTTGTGGGGGACAGAGAAGAGAAAGGAGAAATCTCCTGCAGTCTTCAATATTAGAAACAGTTTCCAGAAGTTTTTATTGGCAAAAGATTATATATGGTATATATCTGTTTATGAAATGGAAGCATTAAAAGCAAAACTATAATATACATAAACAAATCTGAAAATATTTGTCCTGGTTTGAGGTAAAACAGAACCAATTTTCTGTTCAGTAATTTTACTTTTCGGTTAAGTCTCTTCTAAGTAACTGCACTCTCTGAAATTAATGACATTTTTCATACAATGTCCGTTTCCAGAGTGATAAGACCTGATTTTTATAGCGAATACCAAGGAATGGTATGCAGAGAGGCTCTTGCTTATACTTACTGCTGTAACAACCAAGGCCAGCCAACTTTGTTGTGTACCACATTGGAGGGTTGGAAGTGGAAAAGTGTAAAGGGGTCACACCTGCAGGGAGGAGCGGACAGGACAGGTGACCCAAAACTGACCAACAGGGTATTCCATCCCATCTGCCTCATGCTCAGTATAAAAGCTGAGGGATCAAAGGGTCATCTCTCTTTCTTCAATGGGTAGTGTCCAAGGAGGACTCTGTTCGTCTGCCTTTGATCCCGATCTGTGCGTTCTTGAATCCAGTTCCTGAGTTCAGCTCCCGTCCGCCTCTGAGTCCAGTCTGGGACTTTCCCAGTGTTTGCTGGTGACGTGATCGATATCCTGGGAGCTTGATATTGGTTTTGTGTATATTGTATATAATTCATTATTTTCTTCTTATTATTTTATTATTAATATTTCATTAAAGTAGTTTAGTTTCTTTTGAACTCACAATTCTCTCTCATTTTCTCTCCTCTTCTCTGAAGGGAGATGGTCCCTCTTCTCTGAAGGGAGATGGTCTCTCTTCTCTGAAGGGGAGAGAGAAGAAAGAGAGCATCTGTCTTTTCTTTCAGTGGCTAGCCCAGCCCAAACCACGACAACATTAAAATCTAATCATGTGAGAGCTACCAAAACCTAAATAAACATTTCATCTTATGCTAAGTATTACAGTTCATTGAAGCGTTTATCATGTGTACATTTGAAAATCATGCAATTTCCTGCTCCCCTCCAAAATGTTTTATGCAATGCATTGACTAAATTACTATCTTTGGCAATAGAATAAGTTTCAATAGCTTTCAGAAAATATATCATATACAGTTTTATTTGTAACTCTCCATAAAAACTCAGTGCACTTACATTGCTGAAAATTTCGTTTTGCATCTGTAACAGTCACTGCTGCTACTTAAAGCAGACACGTTTTTACCATGTACAAAAATAACATTTAATTATACTGGTTTTAGACGATGCCTACAGTAGGAATCTGCACGATTCTTGCCTCTAAGAAATGCCAATGTTGCAAATGCATACAAAGGCTGTTTATATTTCCAATAATAGCACATTTGATATGAAAAGTAGTAAGTGATATCATGCAAATTTGAGATCATCTCTTGACCTGTTAGCACTGAAGAAACAGCTGAAGTTGATGAGGGAGGACTCAGTAGTCACCTTCAAAATTCATGTGAGCACATAAATAAGGACTTACCTTTGCATTAGCTGCCATAACAATATTAAGCATCCCTCCTGATTTCTGTGTTTATGAGTCACTATGGGTAAGGTTAATATATGAGTTGGATTTCTTAGGTTTTATTTTACTTGCTAGCTTCCTCTAGTATTTTTAGATATGACTCTGAATACATATGTAAACATGTATGTTTGTGTGACACATATTGGCAAAGATCACTGAATTATCCTAGGTATCCCATAATAAGCTGTAGATATGAGATATAGAGCGTTCATAATATATTCCAACAATCATCATTATACGTTAACGTCTCCCTTTCTAAAAATAGTCTGAGAAGAGAACGGAATAAGGAAGGAGGGCAGAAGTTTATAATTCAAAGTTTTGAGGAAGAGTAGCTAACAACTTATTAAACGTTAAAGTTTTTAGCAAGTACTGACACTGCTGTGTTATGTGTTATCATAGTCATTGTCAAGATGACTGGGATTTATTTCTTGTTCAAAAAAGTGCACATCATGCAGAGAGAGTTTTGTGATGCTTTTGATTTCTGCCAGTTTCTATACTACAGCAGAAAACATACAAGGAAAAAATCATATCCATTGAATATGATGATACAGTATTGCCGCATGTCAAAATATCCACAGTATTCACTACAAGGATATGCAAATACACAAATAAAACTTGATTGTATGGCTTAAACTACCAGAGTTGCAAGTCATCTTTTCAACTCATGAAAACTACTAATCATTCCTTTAAATTAAATATTTAAATGTTCTTCATAATTGAAAAGCAATGAGATCATCACTGGATTTCACCAAAGCAAAAGTTAAATACAGTATTACTTGTGAAGGGAAAAAGTTAGGCCTAGTGCAGTGTATATTCTGTTGCCAAATCACAGAATGCTTATTGTGAGTCATTCCTTAAAAGTAGTTTTTGTGGCTTTCCTCCAAATCTGGACATGTTCACATAAACATTCAAAACTCGGATGCCAGGAATATTTTGGGTTTTCCGCAACTTTAGTTTCACAGAGACATAGCTTGTGGTTTCTAATTCTTCATCTGCAAATACATATTGACTACAGGTTGGGAAGAAACAAGAGTAGAATATAGTGAACATGCTCATATCAGCCACAACAGAGAAATCTTTAATTCGGTGTGCCAAAAAAAGAACATTCAAATTCATTACATAACTTTCAAAAATATTGGCCAAGAGGGAAAGGGAAACAATGGAAGTAATTCTTAATGGAGACAACAATTGGGAGGAAATAATTCTCAATAGACACAAAGCAAAAAAAGGAAAACATGATGAAAGGGCATAAAGGTCAGACAAACTTAAAATTTGTACTTTTTTCTCAGTCCCTACAACTACTTTAAAATAAAAACCCAACAAAAAAAAGGTTAGAACAGATCATATACTTTCTAGTTTCTCTATCAGTGCAAAAATATTATTAAATGTTTGTACTGGTTCCTTCACTCTCCTTGCCATACATCGTCTCAATTGTCTAGAGGATTCTTCGATTTTCAAGTCATTCCTGTATCTATCCCTTCCAAAAATCCCCTAGCCCCTCAAAAAAAATAACATTATTTCCCCAACTTATTTCAAGATTTTGGGTTTTTTCAGTAATAATGACCAAATATTTAAATTCTTCTTGGTATACTTTGTGCTCTTAGATTCTTACATGGTAATCAATGCCATACTGATTAGCACAACCCTCCTTTCACATATTTCTGTTAATATCAGTGCCATGCGACAGAGAGACATATACGTGCCTCCAGAAAATCTAATTCCACGGTTAAAAAGTCTGGCTGGCAGCATAAAAACTGAAAAGGGGGAAAAACCCCCATGTCTTCTGTTAGTACTACATTGTGAGACTGAATTTCACTAGTGAATAAGGCACACCATTTATAAGATAAGGTACATGAAGTAGTTTAGCTCCTTTGAGATGGAAAATGTTATAAAAATGACAAATGTTATTTCCATTAAAAAGTAATATTATTGAAAATACTGTAAAGTTGCATTAATAAAACTTCCCAAAAGCCAGGTGGCTCCATTTATTACCAATTTTCAATTAATCTAATGTAGTAATTTAAGTAGAAATATTTTAGAAGCTCAAAATATCTTGACCAAAGCTAACCCTCAGCCTGGTTAAGATGACTTGCATTAGAAGGTCTACAATATGAAACTCTAGAACTGAACGTGATATAAATGTGACAACTTTCATTTGAATTAATTCAGAATGAATTTGAGCAAAAGACCTTTCAAGTCATACCAACTTAGTTTAAAAGTTAAGGTTTCTCAAGAACAGTTAAGTCAAATTCTGTCTCTTCCCTTTAAGAAGTATCCCTTTATAAAGTATTGAGAAAGTCACCATCATCTAGACCACACTCACCATTATCAGTGTCTATAGTAACTTCAGAAAAATGAAAAGAGGCCATTCAAAATTCAAGCTTGGTTTCAGACACAGAAAATGCCAGCAAATAATTCAATAAAGTGGCAGCCAATTTCTTCAGGCCACTAGTCTGAGATTTACTGACCTAAAGCTCAGACAGAAACTATTACAGTGAGCCACCAAGCTCCTGGAAAGTGATGTTATAGTGTGAATGCTGACTAGTCTTTTAGTACAGCAACTTCAGTGAGGTTGCAAAAATATTGTTTTGATGAATGGTGATTAGCTCTGCATAGATATACAATTGTTCACCACTAAACTGACACACTTCTGTACTTGTAATTCATTGTGTTGACTATATATACCATATTTAAAGAATATTTTTAATGAAACCCCACTCTTGTCAACAAGAATGATTTTGTTACAAAACAATCATAATCTGTCAAGCATTGATTTTTTCCTTCCTCAGCATTTATCTGTTCAGATGACAAAAATTAATTTCAGAACTTGCTTCAGAAAACTCAGTCACTATAACTGATGCTTTGAAGTATCAACCCACTTCAAGAAGCAAGAAATATTTGTAGACAAAGATACTTATAAGTTATAAAAATGTAGATAATACAAACCCCAAACTCCTTACTCTATTTGAGTCCCTAAAATGGACAAGCAATCTTTGTTAGATCATAGAATCATTTAGGTTGGAAAAGACCTTTAAGATCATCTAGTCCAACCATTGACCCTACTGTACCAGGTCTGCCACTAAACCATGTCTCTAAGCACCACATCTACACGACTTTTAAACACATCTAGGGATGGTGACTCCAGCACCTCCCTGGGCAGCTTCTTCCAATGTTTGATAACTCTTTCAGTGAAAAAAATTTTCCTAATGTCCAGCCAAGACCTCCCCTGGTGCAACTTGAACCCATTTCCTCTTGTCCTATTGCTAGTTACTTGGGAGAAGAGACCAGCTCCCATCTCACTACAACCTCCTTTCAGGTAGTTGTAGAGAGCAATAAGGTCTCCCCTCAACATTCTCTTCTCCAGACTAAACAATCCTAATTCCTTCAGCCGCTCCTCATAAGACATGTTCTCCAGACCCCTCATCAGCTTCGTTGCCCTTCTCTGGACACGCTCCAGCACCTCAAAGTCCCTCCTGTACTGTGGCACCCAAAACTGAAGACAGTACTTGAGCTTGCTTACTCACAAGATCTGCTGTTATAGTCATTTTATTCTGTAATTGAAATGAACAGTATAATAGTGAAAAACGTTACCTTGATTTAAGCAACAAATACAGTTATTAAAGGTAGTCTTCTTAGGTTACTGAATGTTACTTTTTTTGTACTGTATATGCAAAGGTTCAGAATATTAGTCAACACTACATATTGACAATTTCTATTAACTCCTTTGTCCTTCCCTCCTTCCTATTGACCTGAACCACAACCTCAGATTTACTCTAGACTTATGTCTTAGCAAAAACATCTACGGCAGTCTAATGCTAAAGACAGCTGTGAGGCAGGCCCATCATGATGCAATCATGACACACTGCCTGACCTAACAGGCATCTCAGTCCAGGCCCTAGATTTTTTAATCAGTCTCTACAAAAACCAGGCCTGAAAGGAATTACAGGCTTAGCTTTAGTCAAGTCACATCCACAAAGTGTAAAAGTGAGCATATCCTGGAGGAAGGTTTCAACAGCAACCAAAAGGCTAGTCTAAATGACCCCCTCAATTCGGTACACATCTTTATAGCCATCTTCTCTATAAAGACTCATATTACCCAAAAGCCAAAGATGCCTACCAGCATCATCTGCCATCATTTGCTAATACAAACAAATGAGTCATGCTGGTGAAAATCTTCTTTTTTTTTTTTTTTTTTTTTT
>VFFE01008142.1:1878653-1937605 GCA_008921705.1 Burhinus oedicnemus
GATTATGGTTTCCCAGGTGCAAGACCTTACACTTGTCCTTCTTGAACTTCATAAGGTTCTTGTTCGCCCATTCTTCCAGCCTATCCAGGTCTTCCTGCAGGGTGGCTTTCCCTTCCAAAGTGTCCATGTCCCCACTCAGTTTGGTTTCATCAGCAAATTTCATCAGGGTACACTCAATCCCATCATCCAGATCACTTAGGAAGATATTAACCAGCATTGGGCCCAGTGTTGATCCCTGAGGGATCCCAGTTTTTACAGGTTGCCAGTCTGAACAGGAGCTGTTTACCACCACCCTCTGGGTGTGGCCTGTCAGCCAGTTCCCCACGCAGCGCACAGACCACTTGTCTAGACCGTAACGCATCGGTTTCTCTAGGAGGAGGCTTTGGGGAACCATGTCAAAAGCCTTGGAGAAATTGAGGTAGACAATGTCTACTGCTCGCCCCTCATCAACTGAGCAGGTTACTTTGTCATAGAAGGCGATCAGGTTTGTCAAGCACAGTTTGCCATTGGTGAATCCATGCTGGCTTTTCCCAGTCACATGCTTCATTTGACTTTTGCAATGTCACTGGCTATGAGCACTTGTCGTTTCTTTTTGCGATATCTACTGTGTGCTACTGGCACAGTTTCTCAATTATGTGCTTTTAAGTAGTATTTTCAAGGTTAGCCTAAGCAACCGAATAAAAATCTTGTAATGATTACGTATTTTCACAAGTATTTTTTCAATGTATTTTATGTCTTATATACCAAGACATGTGGCAGATCCAGGAAAGGAAAGTTGTAGCTCTTACCTGTAAAGTTATCTCTGATAAATTAAGCTAGGTGAAGAGTTTAGATAAATCCAAATAAGCAAAAGATATAAACAGCATATAATTTTAATTAAATTAACAGAATTCATCCTGAAACCAACTGCAGTATCAAGGCGCTCTCAATTAGGTAATTTTTAAATGGGCTTTTACATCTTTCCCTTCATCTATTTAAAACTCTCTTGTATTATTCTGTAGCAAAATTTAAAAAAACCAAATTCTTGAATATATCTTCATATTCAACATATATATATTTTACATAAACATATCTCTAAATTAATCAGAAGCTAAATACTAATGGAATTTAGAAAAACAATTCTTCATTCCATGTAACAGCTTATTCCATCCTGCTTTTCCAGTAGAAGTTGCCCTGTCCTTTCCTGTGAGACTTCAGCTACTAAGAATAGGATAATAGGTTTGACAGATATTAACAAATACATCAATATCTCAGAGTCACTGCAATGATGTTATTAACTAAATTCTGTTCTATAAATGCACCTGGATCTTATAAACAATTCAGGGAGAGAGAGAAGGATCTCCTTTTTAAGCTTACATGTGTTCACAATGCCTTTCTACTGGTTTTATCAGTAACTGTTTTTGAAAACTTCAACAAAAATGGATTTTTTTTTTGATTGAAAACTGTTAATTGATTGAGACATGTGAATACAATGTAATGTTCAAAAGTCTTTTTAATATATATGATTTCCAGTAAAACAGAAGTATGTTCAACAAGAACTACTTTGCAATTGGCTGATTTTTCAGTCTTTCTTTACTTTTCCAGTATTAAAAAGAAAATAGTGTATGAAAATTCACTTACTGTATGCATTAGCTCACAAAAGTAAAATCAGCTTGTATCACTCTGGTAATTACTAATGTGAGGCAGGAAAATGTTATAAAATAGAATAAGTAATGCATGTGCATTTCTATACACTTGAGATTAAGCCAGCATACCACAAGATGGCAGATGAAGGCAGCTAAAGTGGCTACTTGAAGAATGTAAGTTTGTGGGTCAGAGAAAACAACTGGTTTTGAAAAGTTTCCTAACTTTTGTATTATAGGAAATAAGTTTTAGAAGCTGTCTTACAAAAACTAGACAGGCATGTTCACCTATTCAGTCTTAAATAACTTAGCTGCTAGAACTACAGCCCTTCAAATTCAACATTTAGATTCCAGACACAGTATTTATAACTAAAAATATTCTTTACAATCAGTAAGAATTTTCCCCAATTATCCTCCTAGCTGTAAATCCAGAAAAGATAGTGAGCTCTCTGCCACCATCAAGCCTTGCAATGTACTGGGCACAGATTATGGAAGGCTGGGATTCTGCTTCTTTATTTGATGAGAATTTGAAACTCTACTTCCTCTTCCACAGAAGTATGCTCAACCACTGGGTTATGACTATGTGAAATCAATGCAGTTTCTCCTATTCCCACTGACGAATTTTTTTCACTCTGCATTGTTAAATATATATTAAGCCAGAGTCTGAGCATGATACCCCGAAGTTTCAACTAGTGTTTAAAAAGTGGGAATAGAGAGACAAGGGGTTCTAGTTACTGATTTAATAAGTACCTGATGTAAAATCACTTCAGCTGGGCTACTGTTTGGAGCTCTGAAATCCTACATCCCAGATTAGCGTTTTAAAAACATTTTGTGCACAGAAAAAAGTCTGTGGAGTAATAGCCACTTTGTAAACTTCCCTGGGCTGCTCATCTGTTCTGGCATGGAAGCAATTCTGGGCAGGCTCCAAATTTGACCTTGCAGTGCTAAGACATTTTCACAACATCATAGCGGTCTCACTGTTTTAGTAACATTGAACAGGATATATCAACTGAGGTGGCAGTTTTCAGGACTCCTTTTGTGGTTACAATCCTATGCGACTTACCCAAAATCACACACAGATTCTGCAGCATTTAGATGCAGGCTTGAACTGGACATGAATTCACTGTTTCTTCTTGATCTTTTCTGCCTGACGCTTGACGACTCCCTGAATATCTTACTGAAACTATGTTCTAGATCTTTCAATTTAGGCAAAAAAGCAACCTTCTGTTGTATCTAGATCATTCAGTCTGCACATGCAAGACAGCCCAAAGTACCTAGCTTACTTAACAGGCAGCACCCAGCCCCTGTTCTCCTCTGTTTTGAAATTCATGCCTGTAATTTCTGGTGGAAAAATAAATAGGACTGAATCATCAATGAGAAAGGTGAACACTGATGAACCATATCTGTGAAAATCATATCACACTGCTGACAAGTCACAATCCTAACCCTGTGACGGGGACACACAGGACAGTTTTTCCATAGGCATTGTGCCGTAAGTGTCTTGTTGATGGGTTTTTTTCCTGATTCACTAATCATACATGGAGAATTTCTATCTTTCATTTGATAACTGTTCACATATATGGAAAAAGAAGTTTCTGAAACTTAAACAATTGAAAAATCCCAATAAACCCTTAGGAATTAACATTAATATCAATAAAAGTTATGCAACACTTTTTAGAGGCAAGGAGGTCTCCTGTGTTTCTCTATGGATAGCCATACATTTACATGATTGGTAATTCCATGTAGACAGATACAAGCAGTATTGTAACAAAGTTAAGGCTGCCATTTAGGGTGGTGAGTCATCTCAAAAGCTAGAAAAACATCCCAGCTGTCTCAGCTGTAAAGCATACGTGGGATAAGGTGTGCAACTCAGAAATAGATATCTGGAAAAGAGTTTACCTGCATTCAAGTTACTTTAGAGAGAGGCAGGCAGCTGAGTCCAGTTTAGTCATGACAGGATGTATGCAGTCCTGCCTTTTTCAGTCAAATAGACACTACCGAAAAATAAATGCATGCAGACCAGGTAATATCAAATATAGGAATAAACATGAACTGAATGCAAAACATTAAAAACATTCACAAAAATGTAGGCAGATGGCTGGGGTTAAGCGTAACAGGGTAACTGCCATCCAGCTTTTATCAGCTGTGTAAAAATTACTGAGAAATAAATATATGCAGCAGAAGACACCCAAATATAGCATTAAGCAGGACCTGAGTGTATAATCAGTCATCAGTAACACGTAGAGGCTAAGCATGATAAAACATTAAAACTTTTATGTAACATATGGTAGTTTTCTTATTGGCTGTCAGCTACGACACAATTCAATGTGCAGAAAGCAAGCGTACAGAAAGAATCACAACACAGTATCCACACTGTAAACTGATTAAGCAAAATATGGGGACAGGCTGATTCTTACCTGATGCAACAGCTGAATGTAGGAAACTGACTGATCAAACCCATTCTGAATTGAGCAATATTTTGGGGTAACATGATGTGGCTCCTGCAAAAGCAGGATCTGAAACAGGGTCTTGTGCAACTCTTTGCAGGTAATGGGTGAGAATGGGAAGTTTGGGGTCCTTAGAATAACAGTGATGGGACACTGCTTGCTAGTGACACAAGATGGCTACTGGGAAAGGCATACCAACTGAGCAACTACATATGGCCTAAATTCCCTTTTTTTGCCCTGATATATGTCAGTTTTGGTTTCCTAACCTAATGTTAAAGCTCAAGCACAATGACACAGTAACACAACACACTGTTTCTGAATTAGGACAGGCTTCCATTCACCAGCCCACGGCATGGGAGGGTTAAAACTGAAATTCCTGTGCTCTGCAACCCCCCTCTTCCCCCCTCTCCCCAGATCTATCCCTAAAGAAAGATCCTCAAAGTTCTCTCCTATTGACAGGGAAAGAAACCTGGTAACCACTTGAGAGCCAGAATTACTTTTTCTCCTTATTTCCAAAAGATGTCATCATTTTATCTTTTTGATTAAATATTGATTTTTTTTAAAAAAGCAAGCATCTAAAGGCAAAAAAACAACGATACTAAAAGACAAGCAAGACTGTAGAAAAAGACCATGATAAATGAAAGAAAGCATTGTCAGCTGAACACAACGGAGGCAGCAGAAAAAAATGGATCAAAACTATTACTCTGCCCTGTACATTTGTTTTCTTCTGTTATTTGCATTAATAAATTTGTACTGCATGAAGATTCATTTACTTCACATCTAGATTAATTTATATGTAGAAGCAATAGAGTTTCTTTTATTTGGCAACACCTGGAATGGAGGGGAAGCATCTGATTTTGCAGTTGTTCCAACTTATTTCTAAATGTAATGGACTATTCCCTATTTAAAAAAAAAAACAAACAAAAAACTTGTAAAGAGAGATTTTCTTTAATTTTCCATAATATTCTCACAGTCTTAAAGGAAATAATAAACATAAATGAAGGCAAAAGAAAAAGCCTAGTACCATCAAAAGACTCTTACCAGAAGATGTGCAGACAACGTTTATTGATACAACCATGACTAGCTAATGTATTTTAGTCCCTTCATCAGATAAACAGATTACTTTGCAGGATACTTTACAAACTGAGCGATTAGTACTTAAAATTCTAGGGCATTTTCAGTAAGAATTGAAGTTTTCCCTACTGTTTTCCAAAGCCAAAGCAGTATCCATCTAAAAAAAAAAAAAAAAAATTCCCCTAGCATATCCAATATACAAGTATACTACTCTCTAACAATTATTCAGGAATTCTTAAGAATTTATCTTAAGGATAGAATACAAAGCCTTCACTCACTAAGCACTTGTTTATAATTCTACAACACGTGAATGCTTCAAATACTAACCAATGTAGCAATTTTTAGGGTGGGTAGAATGTTACCAGTTAGTATATGAATGAAAAAAAGTAAAAAAGCAACAGATTGGAGAGCAATAGTTGCAAAAGGTAGAAAAGTGAAGGAGGGGGAGGAGGAATAGAAACTTACTTTTTTTTTTTTCCTCAAAAGTTGACAAGAAATCACAGCCTGTGGCTTTTCATTCAAAATTCAGACAAAATACTAATTTGGGGGATGGGCTTGAGGAAGGGGGCATTAGGAGAAGAAACAAGGGGGAGGAGGAGGTAATACCAACCCAGTAAGGCTGAAGAACAAAAACATAATTGAAAACTCAGCTGAAATGTCAAAATTTGACAAAAAGATCTTATTTGTCATAACTTGAATTGCTGGTAAGTTTTCACTCCGCTTTAGAAGCTAATATTAAAAAAATGTAAGTCTACAAAAAATACCTTTTCTCAGTCACTTTGTTCTCTATAAAAGTTTTTAATAAAAAGGAATATACTCAAAACAGTTTTCTATGTAAAATATAGCAGAAAACCTGTTTTTTTCACCCACATAATACTAATTGTTTCATGAAAAACTGTAATTACTCCCATAAAGTTTTAAGAGAGGAAAATTTATTGCTTGCAGCATTTAAATGATGACAACAGATGTAGGTCTCATTATGAACACAGCTTTAGGAACAGTCATATTGTTATTGTTGAATAGCTTTTCTCAAAGACTAACTATAACATATTCTTTCATCCCATGTATATCCATGTCTAGGATCACGTGCCACTCATTGAACCAAATTTCTAAACAATTAGAATTTTATTCCTCACTAACAAAGAAGGACTTGAGGACATCAGGGGCAACAGGAAGATCTTCTACCACTATGTCAGTGATCAAAGGCTCAACAAGGAAAATGTGGTGAATGTTGCTGAATGTAGCAGGTGATTTAGGGACAGTAGACACAAGCTGGGATATTATGACCTGGATAGGTGGACAACCTGATGAGTATAAATGTGGTTGGACAATCAGGCTCAGAGGATAGTGTTTAATGGCTTGTACTCTACCTGGAAATCAGCAAGAAGTGAAGTACCACAGAGGTCTGTCCTGGAAGGAGACAATGGAGTTCACTGTTGTCACATTTCCAGATGATATGCATTTGGAGGAAGAAGTACGTGCTTAAAGGAAGGAATATCATGCGGAGGAACTGAGACAGGCTGGAGGAACAGGCCAATAGGACATGCAGTTCTACAAGGATGAAATACACTCAAGGAAGGAACAAGGAAAAAGAAGGTAATAGGCGGGAGTTGCTTGGGCAGCTGCAGGACAGTAAGGAGAGACCCCACAGGTGGTGAACACTGATGCCAGGGCCCAGAAGCTGTGATGGCTGGCCACAGTTACTAACACCCCTCTGGCATCACAGATAACCTGTGAGGACTCCCTGTTGATCAAGGCGCAATCTATACCTACCATAGTGGAGGGACCATGCTGGGAGAACAGTACAAGATTAGCAGTATGGCCAAAGATAATACACTTAGAACTGTTTGCCCTAGGGCTGAAAACACAGCCCTACCTTCTGCAATGGCATCCTCCACAAAACTTTAAAGCAACAGATTCCCATAGAACCTTTCTACTATACTGGTGCTGTATTGATTAGAGAGTCAATGCCAAAGTATAAATAAAATGCAGTAGATAATCAGTACTTTTTTTCAATATTAGATTTGTTATTAAACACTCCAAAGTAAGAGGGGCCACTGGAGAAACACAGGCTTTAAGTGTGTAATGGTAAGATGGACAGAAACATGTATTGGCTGAAGTTACAGACAAGGTGATCCTCTTATCACTGGCCAAGAGATCAACAATATGAGAAGACCAACCTCCTTGGGCTATTGAAGCCCCAGCATATGAGGAATTAAATGCTGCAAATAATTGAAGTTTGTCTACTGACAGATCCTGTTAAAAGCAGGAAACACGAGGTTACAAGCTACTGCTTAGAACCCCTCCAGAGGGGAAGCTGGCACCTGCAAAGGGCCTGGACACTCCAGTCAGTTTGCAGAAGTAATGACCTTGAAAATAGCCTTTAAGCATGATCAGGAGCATCAGTTGCCCTGACTATGTCTGCACTGACTTCTAGGTAGTGGTCAATACAGTATGAAAATTGCTCAACGACTGGAATCATGGTAAAAGACAGCAGAGAGGAAAAGCTTCTTGGGTAACACAACAATGGAAAATAATACAACAGCTGCTCAGAAGAGACCTACTTTAATAAGTCATATTAAGACATATATCCCACACACAAAGGGAACACAAGAAGAGAAGCACACGAATAAGGCTGACCAGCTAGCCTGATTTACCAGCATAGACTTGGAATAGGAGCATAAAGGAAAGCTATTTTTAGCCAGGTGGGCCCAGGAAAGTGCTGCACATTCTGGGAGAAATCAGACTTCCTACTGGGGCAGTAAATGCAACTTGAACTTGTCTCAGAAAGCCATAATACCAGCAGCTAGACAGCACGATATCTATGGAAAGATACAACACAGTCAGAAAGCACAAGTGAAGCTGGGAGCAGAGGGTGACAGCAGGGCAGGGCCCCATCCCACTATACCTGAACAAGGCAAGCAAGGCAGAGCCAGAGGTGGTAGCTAGGTTCAACCAAGAGCCCAGATAGCCAAGCAAGTTCATATCAATAAGGTGGGAAGTCTGTATCTGAGGGTCACATTCAGGATCAGGTCTGGTAAGGGTAACTGGGATCAGATGCAGCACAGTGATCACACAGCAAGTCCACATAAAAAGGTGGGTTCAAGGCCAAGTTGGGAAGTCAGTCCAAAGGTCAGGGTTACAATCAGCAGGGTCTCTGGCTAGACACACACATGGTTGTGACTGAGCTGGAACCAGAATCAAAACACAGCTGAGCTTAAATAGGACTCCTGGGCCCATAGGCAGGGCATGTGGGTGGAAGGCCCCAGGTGAGGCTGCTCAGGGCTGTTAAGGTTTATCAGTGCCCTCAAGACCCTGAACAGGAGGGAAAGAAGTTTGGAAAAATACCTTATGTTCTCAGTTACATGTTTTGCAGGGATGAGGTCTAAAGTTTGTAATGAATACATGTTGAGAGATTGGTACAATGTGAATGCTTGTAGTCTGGTTCCCAGGGGTGAGCAGCGGCATTTTCTCTGAGCTGAGGTACACAGGGTTACAGTGCCAAGTCCCCCCAGTCTGGGAGGAAGGGCAGAATTTATAACACGTTTGTATTAAGATTGCGATGATGTTAAAAGTAAGGTCTAAAATGGATGTATGTTCAAAGAGTTCTTAAACATGGTTTGCAGCAGCTTGAGGAGGAATGCGCTGGGCAGGGCTGGGACATATCAGCGGGGCCAAGAACTGCCCCCCAGCCAGTCACAGCCATTTCCAGCCAGCTCTGTGAGCTGTCTGCCACCTACCAAAGCTGCAGCCAGGGCACGTGGCACCTCTGCCCAGGCACGTTTGAAAGAGAGAAACATTGGGGAGGGGTAGAGGAGATGTGGAAGGAAAAACAGAGAAGATGCATTAAAGGGGACATTGTTGAGGAACAGGGCTGGAGACGTGCTCCTGGAAGGAAGCTTTCCATGACAGGGGTGGTGCAACTCACAGGTGACTCATACCAGGGCAGGGACACTGGGAAGGACTTCAGCCTGCAGGTTGACCTTGGCACGGCTGGGATGCCCCTGAGGGACTGCATCCCATGGAGGACCCACACCAGGGCAGAGGAAAATGAAGCAGCAGCAAGAAGTGGCAGAGAAAAACAAGAAGCAGGGAGAGGCAGACAAAGCGCAGACCCTGCGCCACCTGTTCCCTGACTGAAGGGAATGGGAGAGAATGAGTATAATGCATGGTGAAAAAAAGGGAAGCTGAGACTAGGAAGGTGGGAGTAGAGGTGTTGGAGTGAACTTGAGCCTTGGGAAGGAGGAGGAAAACTGTTTTCTAATTGTTTTCTTTTTCTCCTGTGAGTTGGTAAGACTTCACTGTTGAAACTTTTTGCAAAAGCTATGCTCAGGTACTTCTGGGTTGCTGTGGATAAAGCCAGTTGGCTGGGCTGTTAAGGTGCTTCCCAGAAGACAAAAAGGGGGGGGGGGGGGAAAGATAGTTTTTCAGAATAAGAAAATGCAGATTAAGCTCACTGCCTTCTTCCCCAAAAAGCAAAATTTTTTTAGATATTAAGTAATACACAAAAAAGACTTTTAAGCAGCTCACTCAGATTTTATTAGGGTCTTATGAAATGCATAAGCATCCAGATCACAATTGATGCTCATAGCCAGAGTGAGTTATTTGAATTAAATCTTCATTTAACATATGCTCAAGGAGGTCACTGAAAGTATTGTTCTATAGCAAACAAACATAAATTTACTCAATGGTTTACCTGCAATCATTAAAAAATATCACACATTTATGGGCCTCTTTTTCCAGTAACGTATGACAAAGAGGAGTCTTGTGCATTTGCTTATGTGGAATGGGTCATAGGAGAGTAGACTCAGGTGCTAGAATGAGTCTGTTCATTTATACAAATGTTGCACGAAAAACATAAAGATGGGACTCAGTTTCAAAGAACCTCAGCTTATTCCCTTTCTACATAATGAAGTGTATAAAGGATAAAAAAGAACCCTAAAAGCAATAAATTATGTAAATAGCAGTGTTATTTTCCTTCACTGACATTTTCTGAATCAGCTTATAATTAGATTTGTCACTTTCACATCTTAAGTCCTAACTCCCACATATTTCAACAGGTTTTTTTACAAAAGACTCCCAGACAACTAAGAATCAACAGTCAAAAGGATATTAGAATGCTCCAAGCTCATCCTTTAATTAAGTCCATTTAAAGCTCATTCTTTAATGAAGAACAGAAATAAAAGCCATGCTAGCATTCTTCAAGATATTATGTTAAGTTTTAATCAATATAATTTTTATCTATATTTTACATATAATAGTATTACAGAAAAATAAAACCTAAGGTTCCAAATCTGCAGATTCTTTGTGGGCAAGTTGATACATGAAGTAGTCTTCAGCGTAAATTCAGGTACCAAAAACCACATTAGCTTGAGTAAACATTCCTATGCACTCATTATCCATTGGTTTCCTCTCAAAAAGAAAAAAAACAAACAAACCAACCAACCAAAAAACAACACCAAAACAACCAGATATTAATGGATCATAATTCCAAGTCTATGTGCTGCAATTTAATTAAAAATGTATTGAAAGGAATGGATATACTTTTTCCATCCCCTATGTCAACACAATTATATGACTCACCTTTTATGAGAAATCATCCAGCCATAACCTGTTTCAGCAAGGAAGCCTGGAGAATGTGGATATAGACAGCAGGCATTTCTTTTACAAACCATGATTCTCAATATTTTGATAATTACTTTTTTAAAAATATCTTGGAAAAAGGTCACAAACACAGTTTTATTTGATTGTTTTCTTCTCAGCTATCAGCAATCTAGAAAATACACACTTTAAGCAGTCACAAAGCATTTTTTTCCTGCCTTACATTTTTTCCTTACTCTTACATTAACAACTGTCAGATTCTAATCGTGAGGTCACCTATAAACTAGTCTATCTTATCCCTCCTTACCCTCGCCAAGGGACCATCCAACATTATTTCCAGCCAATACTGGTCTGTCTCAGAGAAAACAGATTACAATGATGGATATTCTAAAACCTCCCAGAGTAGTTAGTGTCAGTGTATCTATGTCATTGCCATTAGAAAATTCTGTTTATGTCTAACGTGAATCTTTCTTGATGGTGTTAATTTCACTAGTCCTTATACATGGGTCTAGATAAGGCGTTTTATTTCCTTTTTCTGCCTGCTGGTAGCAGTTTTAAATGCATCCAAAAGAGTCACTAAATTCAGCTCCCCATTCATAACCCTGGCCTCTTTTCCATCCTGATACCCGGTCTTCTCTGTCTATCCCATTATTTCACATTTTGTAATGATGCCATATTTTCTAGACCTCTGATTATTCTCTTTGATTCCCTGGGACTCTTTACAGTTGATCTATATCTTCCTCAAAGTGCAGTGTCTAAACCCAACAGAGTATTTCATCTGAAGCTTTAACCTTGCTTAGCAGTGTGCAAGAACTACTACACAAATCCTGCGGACTTTTGCAAAATAAGCCCAAACAGTTTTTTCACACACTCAAAATGCACATGCATGTACTATGCAGCATGCTCTCCAAGCATAATGTATATCAAGAACATGACTTTAAAATTGTTTAAAAAGAAAGACCTTAACTTAGTCAAGTTTATTTCCAGGCTATATTTAAATTTAAAAAAAAAAATTAAAATCTGCAATTACTCTACTTCTAAATGAGAGCAAGCCAATGTGCTAACAAACATACTTGTATTATTTTGTCAAGCAAATACCTTCTTACAAACAGGAAACCTCAACCTACTTTCCTCAGACTTGTAAGAAGCTTACACGAGCAGAGACAAAACATGAAAAGTTTCAGCATACACATGCACAATTTTCATGTTGTGATCAATTAAACATGTTAAGCCACGATGAAGTTCTTTACACAAATTTAACTCCAGAGGCTCCTGTAGTTCAGGTTTCTTTCCAAATTACAGCTTCACAGCCTTGCTTGACTTTTCATTTCATTTTAACTCTGCATTGTATTGTCTGCCATTGTTAAGTTTCAAAAATAGTATTTTCTCCTCCCTTTCTGAATCTCAGCTTTCTCTTGACATTGTATTCTTCTCTAAACCTGATACATTAGCGCTGTTGTTTTGACATGTCAGAAATACGATGCCACCTGAAACAATTAAGTGCTTCTGTGCTCCGGCAGCAATACTTTGTCTTTATGGCAAGGGACTGAAGAGGCACTGCATCACTTGATACAGTGTGTGATCTATCAGTGTTCTATGCACTGTTGTTAAAACATCACATTTGCATTTATAAATGCTAACTCAAGTGACCTTATATTTCAGAACTTATTGGCTTCACAAAATTGTCGTGCCCATTAGGGGCACCAAAACACCCTTCTTAAGTCAACAGAGGTAAGTGGGTGTTAAATGCAACTGCTACTTTTTTAGTTTTAGTTTTTAATTAAAAGTGAGGAGGAAGGAAAAAAATAAAGAGAAGCAGCTCATTCCTCTGCTCCATTGTCCATGACAACATCTCCTGTTTAAAAAAAAACTCAACTAAATGTTACAGAAAGCAATGCTCTCACTATGCTAGGCTATTATTCTGTTGCCAAGGTTTAGGCAGGGCTGGCAACTAAACAAATGACAGATGCTCTCTATTAACCCCTTTCCCTTCCCAGAAGGAGAATAGAGAGAGAATAAGAGAGAGAGACTTATGGGTTGAAAAAAACCCCTAAAACAGCTCTAATGAAATATTAACAATAAAAAGAAAATATAATAATATTAATAAGAAAAATAATTAAATATATACAAACCCAATATTGAGCTCCCAGGATGATGATCACATTACTGGCAAGCACTGGGACTGGACTCAGTGGCAGACAGGAACTGGATTCAAGAACTGGATTCAGGAACACATGGATCAGGATCAAAGGCAGAAGAACAGACAGAGTCCTCCTCAGATGCCAACCATTTAAGAAGAAACTTCACCCCTTGATCCCTCAGCTTTATACTGAGCATGATGCAGATGGGATGGAATAACCTGTTGGCCAGCTTTGGGTTACCTGTCCTGTCCAGTTCTCCCCACAGGTGTGACCCCTCTATGCTCTTCTGGTTCTGACCCTCCAACTTGGTGCATAACAAAGTTGGCTGACCTTGGTTGTTATAGCAATAAGTTTAAGCAAGAGCCTCTCTGCATACCATTCCTTACTATTAACTAAACATCAGACGTTATCACTGCTAGAAGGAGGCACTGACTGAAAAATATACCGTTAATTTTGGAAAGTGCAGTCAATTAGAAGAGACTTAACTGAAAAGTAAAACTACTGAAAAGAAAACTGGTTTTGTTCTGTCTCAAACCAGGACATCTGCCAAGCAGGGTCTTTTAGCAGGGCCTGTTGCAATAGAACAAGGGGTAATGGTTTAAACTAAAAGAGGGTAGATTTAGACTAGACGGAAGGAAGAAATTTGTTACAATGAGGGTGGTGAAACAGTGGAACAGGTTTCCCAGCGAGGTGGTAGATGCCCCATCCCTGGAAACTCTCAAGGTCAGTTTGGACAGGGTTCTGACCAACCTGATCTAGTTGTAGCTGTCCCTGCTCATTGCAGGAGGCTTGGACTAGATGACATCTAAAGGTCCCTTCCAACCCCAACTATTGTATGATTCTATGATTCTTGATTTTAAAAAGAGGAGAAATCTATTACATGACCATAATTACTACCCTGGTAATTATTAATGCAACTAGATGGAAAGAGATCGCACCTAGTTCACCCTTCATTTTAAAGCCTTGTTTAGGTAAAACCCATAGAACTATAAAATCACTGTACATTCAATAAAAAACCCAAAACCACAACCAAAAAAAACAAACGGAAAAAAAATCCTCACAACACCTGCATGTTTGAGCAAGATCAGTGAAGGACTGCTAAGTCGTGGTAGAAAAACAAGCATGGTCTGTTTGAAATCAATAGCACAACTGGATGCTAATGATGCAGTCAGTCTTTTGCAGATTATATTCATTCAATGTCAATGAGTCCAAGCCTTTTGCCCTAAAGGAACATTCTCAATCCTGAACATTTTTTGCGGATCACTCTGCATCAAAAGTTATTGAAAAAAATGCGTAATGTTGCTCTGATGTACCATTGACCACAGCATGGAACTGCACCAGATCACTACAGTCCGGAGTCAGAGCAGAAGTTAAGAAAACCAACGTATTACAGAATTCATTTTTCAGTAACCATGTTGTTGGTAAACATTTGAAACTCTTTATTTTGTTCAACTATTCCTTTCTTGACCAGTTAGCCATATTAACATTAATATTCTGTAACAATGCATATGTTCTTTTATTTAAATGATCACATCTTATTTAAGTTAATCATTCTAAGTATTACGACAGCTTTGATCCTTCTGCTCCTAGGAAAGACAGAACATAAAAATTTATCGAGTTTTGTATTCAGCCTTTTTTATGTCACTCCCCGTGGTTAAAGTAACTGCACTGCTCTATTGAGAGTTTCCTTTCCAATTTCAGTCACTACACTTATTTTCTAACAGAATGCCCTAATGCAGTACTCACAGGCACTGGAGAGGCTATTCAAACACAATAAAAATGAAAAAGCGCAAATGTTGTGGCGGAAGCACTTGACAATATCTCCCAAAATAACATTTTATTGTAATGTACAGAAACACTCCAGTACTACGTCAATGACTGTCATTTCCAATATGCTACCTAGCATCAGTGCTGTCAATTCTAGTGACTCTGTCAAGTGTTCCATGGCAACTGGTGTGTTTCCATAAGCGTCACATCCTGGAGCACAGGTATGGAGGAAAAAGAAAATGTGTGATCCAAGCAATTCTTAAAGTTCAAAAATTGGAAAAAAGGAAAGGAGGAAGGAAGGAAGGAAGGAAGGAAGGAAGGAAGGAAGGAAGGAAGGAAGGAAGGAAGGAAGGAAGGAAGGAAGGAAGGAAGGAAGGAAGGAAGGGTGAAAATCCCTCCAAAATAAAACATTTTAAATGACAGAAGGAGGAAAATCTAAAATATATTCAGTATTTCATGAATATTTTTAGACTATCCACACAAATGACATTTATGTCTGTTTTTAAAAAATTCACTTCTCATACCAATCTTGTATATTTTTTTTTTTTACTGGAAATAAGAATGAAATTAATTTCAGGGAACTAAATCCTCCCAAACTTCCAATTTTTTCCAAAAAATATTAACAAGTTTAGAAACAGATTAAAGCAGATTAAACAATACTTTGCATATTTTTAGGTAACTAGAAATTCCAAGTGAAGTTTTAAAAGTCTTCACTTTACTGTTTGTTATATGCGTCTCAGACAAAAGATGGTAATAGTGCCTAGAATTACAGGTTCATTTTGTCTACAAGTGGTAGCTGAGCAACAGATTTTTACATCTGTCATTTAAATCAAAGTCCTTGGCCCCTAAGAGCATGTAATTTGTTGTATACACATTGCAAACTAATTTAAACAGTCTTTATAGGTAGGTGAGATTTTCCACATGGTTAGCTTGAGAAGTAAAACGTACTGTGGGGATCCACTGATTTCTGATCCTTTTTCTTTTTGTGTTTTTTTTTTTTTTGAATAAATGACTGTCTGCTAACCATGACTATACCACCTTTATTGTGACTGATTCAATAGGGTGCAATTGGTTTCAAAATGTATTACATTCTTTTAAAATTCTTTCCCAACTCATACAATATTCATCTTCAATTTGCAGTTCATCAGTTTATGTTTTAAAATGTCACTTTCAATGAATACAACACACAAGCAGAAGAGGCTTCCCTCTTTCTTGCTTGTCTACCACAACCATCTTTTGCACTTTGCCATTCTTTCTAATAGGTAAATGAAGTGTTTTTCCCCACACATTCTCTTGCTTCTTAGTCTTTCAATTATCTCTGAACTATTCCCTACACAGTACTAAATTGCTCCGTGTTCCATTCTCCTGTCAACCATATATAATGTTTTCCATTCCCTCATCTTTCCCTCAGTGCTCTTCCTCCTCATGTTCCTTGCATATTCCTGCCCGATAACGGCTGGCCTGCACCATTTATTGTCTGAGCTCCATACAGAAAAGGAGGGGATGAACCCTCTTACACGAATGACAGTCATCTTGATATCATCAGAAACAAATGCAAGTTAGATGTATACTGCATATGATACAGACAAAACATCCAAATTATGACAAAAAGGAGAAATTAAGTGTCCTTGGAATATCCCAAGGACAACGGAAAACAAATAACAAGAGGAATTCCTTTCCTACCACTGTAAATATGGGAGACATTTCTGCAAACAAGGGAAGTTTTCCAAACAAAAAGCCTTATAAGCAAGACTACTTCTGAGTGTAAGTAGAGACATAGCAACTGATATTTTATTGAATCTTTGTTGGGTCATGTTTTTCCAGAAACCTTGCCTTGTTTAAAGATTTTAATGGCAAACATTTATTCCATCCTTATTTAAAGGAAATATTTACAGGCATCTACAAAGTTACACTTCTGAGGCATATAGTTTAATTATTACATGGCACGCTTGATAGCTCAAACGTCTAAATGCCTAGTTTCATATTAAGCAGCAGAAGCTTAGGTACTTCTCTAAATTAGGACCTATGTGTCCAGAAAATCAGCAAATTATAGCAGTCTTAGGTAAAACATGAAATATTGTCATGTTCCTGTGATTACAGGCAGAGTACAAGAAATTAACTCAAAGTCTTTAATGCAATTTATTTCTCAGAATTACTTTGGGAAGATTAGTTCCCTCTTACAAATTCTCATTACTTATCTACTGTACTTTGTTTCTTTAATCTGATTTTAAAAAGTGAAATTATTTTTTATTCATTACAGAGCTACTGGTTTTAATTTTTTAAACAACATTAATACTACTGTTAACTCATTTCTGTAGGAGAAACTTTCAGCCTTTTGAGTAGTCACTTTGGACTACATGTTTCCATAATCCACTGAACTGCATAATAAGTATTTGACCTCTGTTCAAACAAAATTAATGTGATGTAGAGTTGTATTAATATGGCAGTACATCAGTTAAGAAGTTATTTTATGGTAGTTGTTTATTAATATGAACAGATAAATCTCTGTTTCTGCTGTGGCAAAGAGCTTGGTTGTGTTAGCACTGTGTGCTATTTTTTTTATTGACCCGTATTATCTCACCTAAATAAACTGCTACTGTGCTCAGGCCATTTTCCTACTACTCTGAAAACAGCTGTTAAAGAATATCACGTTCTTCAGCTTTTCAGGAGATACACCCCAAGCTTTCTGGCTCCCTGTCCTGCCCCCTTCACTGAATGGAAGAAACCAGCATCTCTAGCTATGCTTCTGCCCAGCCCTCCTACTCATCTGATCCTGGTTTCTATTCATGCAGACAGCAGGATTAGTTACAGTATTTTTCAGACCCTGATAGAAAGCATCAATAATTTAGGATTCGCCAGGTTACTCAGACGTAATTCACTGCAATGTTTAATGACTTTTTTTATAAGATCATGGTAGGTTTGCTATTCAGTAATGTATCAGGCAACCAAGCATTTTAATTCATTTACAGTGAATCACCACAAAATAATTATATGCAGCAAGATAAGTAGAGAATAGAATCTTTTAAAAATACGTTAAATGCAACCTATGTTGTACAACCCTCTGATGTATGATATATTCTTATATATTAAATAAAGAAACTAATCAAAAGCTCATATTGGCTCTAGACATATTGTAGTAAGCTAGTGCTTAATGTCAGTTAGGAGAGATAAATTTATTTTCTTCCTCCCTCATCTAAAAGAAATTAACCCCTTATTGATGTTTATCAGTTGCCATAGGAAAATACCAGCATAAGTGTTCATACAGAAATCTAACTGGCTAACAGAACTATGACTAATTTCTACAATAGCAGAAACATTTATCTTCTTCACTCAAAAATACACTTTGAAAGCACATGCAGGGAAAGTCCTCATTGTTATTTGTACTTTTATGTAACAGTAAATTCTTTAGATCTAGAATCCTTTCTGGTTAAGGGAAGTCATACTTCATTTCGGGCTGGCTACTTGCACAAAAAACATAAGTAAATGTGGCAGAGTCATGATTACTAAACAAGATTCCAATTCATACTGTAGTCACATGAGACTCCCAATCAGGCATGTAGTGTGGACAAATTCGTACTTAGTTGCTTTCCAGAGTGATTAAGGAAATTGGCTAAAAATATATAGTAAATCTAGAGAGAATCAGGAAAATAATTTGTCTTCTATCTTCTATCTGGTAGCACAATGTTATTTCTTCCTCAGCTTCTGAAAAACAGGAAATGAAAACAAACAAAAATTTGTCAATATTACTATATTCAGCATGAATGTAATAAATATTACCTCTCCTGGTGAGAGAAATTTGTAGTTTAATCCTTTGCTCCACTGTCACAGAATAGTTCTTCCTCTAACTTAAGTGTTTGAAAAACTTCTTTCAGGGAAAGTAAGTATACAGAACAGACTCATTTCCAACCAGTTCTTTTAGGTGTTAGTTCATAAATGTATTATTATCTTGTCTCTCTTTTTGATAAACACGGCCAAAGGCTTCTCTGTTAAAAACAAAACAAAAGAAAAAGGCAGAATTTAACTGGATAAGATTTGGCATCCAGCAGCAGTAAGACACTTCGGATACTCTTTTTTTTGTAATATGAAAAGAGGAGCCTGCCTTTCAGCTGAAATGGCACTGAAGTGTCTATGCAAAGCATAAGGGAGAGTGAGAAATCCAGTTCACTTTAGAGTATATGAAAAATCATAGCATCAGAATAGGACATGCTTTTACCAAAAAAAAAAACCAAAAAAAACCCCACAGTAATTATCTTGAAATCTAGTAATTCCCCTGCAAATTTGTACCACATATTGCCATTACATGGAGTGCAGAACTAAATGAAGCCTGGGCAGATTTAGGTTCATATTCATATACATGTAATATTCCCAGGTTCTTCCTTCATTCACCCTGTGACTTCTAGACCCTGATGGACTTCTCTGTCGCAAGTATGTCTATGATGGTGGGTTTTAGCCAGCTCTGTGGCCAGTTATCTTGCACTGGTGGTACTGATTTCTTTCCTTTTCCTTCCATCCGCTATTTTTAGAAAGCCTGCAGGAACTCAGTTAATTGGGACTACTATTCTTCCATCAAATTCCTTTGAGATTAGCCCAAGAGATTTAAAATTTATAGGGAGGAATTATATGATTACATGATTTTTCTAAGCCTCACTTTCTTAAGAAATAGTCTAAAGAACATTTTCTTCCACAGATGAGCTTGCATGCTCCACAGTTGCCTAAACAGTATAGTGTCTCAGCTTTCCTGTTAGTATTCCACTACTCCTCATAAAACCAGGCACAGAAGTTTGAATTGAGAGGGCTCAGAGTTCATTTTATTTTCACATTCAAAGATTAATTAAACCTAGTCACTAAATCTTCAGGAAAAGGAAGATGAAGATAGTTTTCTGCATATTTAAAGCCTCCAGTGAGGGCAGAGCACAGTATAGATTTTTCCCTGTTTTACTAGACTAATTCCTAAAGGATAATTACTAATATTACATCTACCACTGTGTGCAGTGACAGTCTACCTTTAAAAGAGCTACTTGAGCATTTCTTTGCCTACAGAGAAAGCAGCAAGTTTTAAAATTAGAAGCATACTCTACTGAGACCTAAGTGACAGATTCAAACCTTGAGAATGTCATGCCGCAGAAAGCTCGGTAGTTAGACTGTGACAGCGCGAGATGCTTCCACTGGCAGAAAGTGAAACAGGGCAGCCTCCTGTCAGAAGAGGAAGGAGGGAATTTGTCCTAAGAGTCACAGAGGAACCAGAGCAACAAAGTAGCAATGGGAACACCGAAAGGCTAATAAAAATCTGGGTTTGGGAAACAACTAGTGTGGAGGAATAGACAGAATACATGTACAGCAACAGGAATGGCAAGGTAATTACACAGCACAGTATCTATGCAAGTTCCTTAAAATATATATTTTGTGTGTGCGAAAGAAACCCACAGAAGAAATTATCTTTCTGATTTGTTTTAAAAAATAGTTGAGGAGAAAAATCCATCCACCTGTTTCCTATATTCTAGGTCACAGCATTATTCTTTCCTGGTGTTTGGATGGTCAGAAACAGTTTGTAACTCAGTGAGCCTTTAAACGGTATTCAAAAAGCTAACTGCTCAAATGCTACGGTCACAGAAGGGCAGCTGTTTCTTCTGCTAGGCAATGCTTTGTTACCACCATTTTGAGTTATGGTGTCTGTTAAATTGGGAGAGCTCCAACCCTATCAGGTAACCTAACAGTGAAAGATGCCAAATATTTTTTCTTTGCTAATAACGGTAACAAAATGTCAAGCCCTTTAGAAATCTTTCATAATATGATCCACCCAGCATACATGTGCCTATTTTACATTTGTTATAGAGCAGGATGGGTGTACATAAAACAAAAGGATCTCTGATTTGATAGTCAGATGTGATGAAGTCATATGTATATTATTCATCAAGCTCGACTAAATGTAAATGGTCAGGCCCATATATCTCTAAAGACTGCACTTCAATATAGGTTCTTAAAATTTTTCTGTAATGATAGCAGATCCACATCTGCACTATTTAAGCCCGCTAAGCATCCTTGTCATTTTTGCAGACCCCAGAGAAGTTCTACACAGACCAGAAGCAGAAAGCTCTACAATCACTAAATAATGAAAATATAACTACTCAGTGAATGCAAATAAGAATCTTCCTGCAAAAAGACACTCAGATGAATGGCTTTGATTCCGCATGCACTAAAGCAGAAAAATATTTTCAGATTATAATGCACTTCACAAATGTATTCTGACTGTATGGCACATGAGTACATAGACATGAACCAATTCATTTTTGTTACCTCTATTTTTTAAGTTGCTCATTTTTCCCATGTAATTTACTTCAGGTTTTGATAGGTCTTTTATATCATTATTATTTCTTTTGCATTAGTCCTTTCAGAAGAGGTCTTAAGAGTAATCAGGGAAAAAAAAAAAGTTTATTTTGACAATAGCAATGTAATTATTTTAATGACATGGTTATTTACTTTCTGAAAATTACGTGAAAATTGTACTGGAGAAATCATAAAAAGGACCTTCTTGCATCTACCGAGTACCATGTAATTATAAAATAATTGCTTATTTCTGTATTCTGTAAACTAATTTACCAAGATTTCCCCACCTCTCCTTTGCTTTTAATTAAACGATACATAATAAAATGGCTACATTTACAGATCCATTGAAAACAGTTAGGCTTATCTGTATGCAAACTGAAAGCAACAGTCATGAGTAACATTTCATATTTACAAAACTCCGTACTGCTAAAAAGGGCTGTAAGTCCTTGCTAGCTACGCATAAACCAATACATCATCAGTGACATTCAGCCACCTCTAAACAGGCTGGGCATTAGTTCATGCATTGAAATGTATACACAATTAGAGACAGAAGAGAGTTATGGCAAAGGACTGTGGCACAACTCAGTGAGTCATCCCATTAAATGGTATGGGACCTTTAACATCTGCAAAAGAATTTGATTTTCAAGGTCTGACAATAAATCACACCGTATGAATTCCTAAGATCAGTGTTGGTGGCTGTTCATAATTTCAGCAGTGCCTGATTGAGATGTTCTGCGCACTCGGTATAGCTTTCAAGACATTGAGACAAATGAAGCATAGATTAATAGAGTAAGGGTGAAAAACATGTTGATTTAAATGGATCAATCTGTCAGGCTCTGGAGACAAGAAGAAAGCTTCATTCACTGCTGGTTTTACGGAACAGATAGTAAATGATACCTTCTATGCCCAAGTCTAGTATTGCCAGGTTGAGAAGTTCTAGAGCCAGTAATGAAGTAAAATCCAGAGAGAGGGTGAAAAATTATTTTCTATAGTTGCATTTGAGGGAAGGGAGGTATTTTTAATAGAAACTGGGATATGATAAGCATTCAGAACCTTCAAAAACAGGACACCGATTTAAATGCCTCATTACCAGCATTTCTACTGAAAATCTTGGTATTAACTCAAAAGCATTAGTACTTAAAAGAAATGAATCTCTGTGCAGGCCACTCACAAACACGTTCATGTTACTTAAAGAATAAGGTGCGTGACAGTTATGACAGTTATATTTAAGCTTGTTTCAGTACAGAAGATAAGACCAGCAGATACCTTGAAATGCCCTGCAGGTTTATATTTCCAGAACACTGTAGGAGCTGCCCTCAACTTGAGCAGTTCTAACATTCAAAATGTACTTAATTGGTGAATCTTATTCTGCACTGTCCACCTCTGTTCACTGAATAATCATTTTCAAGACATTAATCAGCACAAGTTATTCTCATCTCTTTGAAGAATATAGTTTCACCAAATCCAGTGAACCAACACAGAAAGATCTGTCCCTCTTGGCAGTGGTAAGCTACCCTTCTGCTCCATCTCCACTCCTTATACTTCACAGTATGCTTCCACTGCTTACTTTGTGCTTATTCTTGTGCCCTTATCGAAGCCCCCTGTAAGGAAATTTAATCCATTGAGATGACAGAAATTTAAGTGAGCTGCAAAAAAGAAAAGAAAGGGGCTACTGCCAATTAAATGAGTTAAATACTCTAAATACTCAGAGTGTTTGGCAAGTTCTTGATCTAACAAAAATGAAAGGCCATCAGCATAGGATGCAGACGGGAAGATAGAAAATAGTATATAAGAAAAAGCCTCTTTTGGCTGCAATGGGTTTTTATATCAACTTGGCTGCTAGGGCTTGATAAACGGCTTGAGATAATCCTATATTAACGGGACTGATTTCATTCATCTATAGATACATCCCACCTTAGAAAAGGACAGAAAATGTGTGGGTACTATATACACCTGGTATGGATAGTTTAATACACCTTGTACATAGTGTAAATAAATACACTGACTTCAAAAGAATTAGTGTCTCTGATTGTCCACCCTCCTCACCAAGGACAACAGATGTCTTCCAGCTCTTTGGGAAGCCATCCTCAAAAGCCAGGTTTCCTGACTCTTTTTTTTTTTTTTTTTTTTTTTTTTTTTTTTTTTGTTTTGTAGTAAAGCATAAGCTTCTTGTATTTATGGTAAATATTTTGGGCAACATACTAATGGCAGCAATGTTAGGTTGAGGTACCTGGCTCTAGGACTGACATTCTTAAATACAAGTTTGATGACTAACTCACAGACACACTGAGAGGGGAAGGTCATGCACCCTTCCTCTTTCCCCATCCTGCTCCTGTCTTATTGTTTCCTTTTACCTTGTTTTGGAACTCCTGTGAGATGTTTCAGCAAACTAGAGGACTCAGAGACTAATTTAGCACAAAGTGGACAGCCAACTGAGGGATCCATCAACCTCCAGAGTAGCACAGTGAAGGGGTAGGACTGTATGGCCAGGAGCAGGAAGGAAGAGCGGAGAAGAGATAGGGAAAGACTATGGAAACAAGCTGTTAGAAAGGCTAGCATACTTCAGTAACTGCAAAATCACAGAATGATTCATAAACAAACCCAAGACCGTTCTGTCCACCTCCGCGCTAGCCAGGCACAAATCAGCTTCACTCCAGAAGCTGTATTATCATTTTATCCTCCCACCAGGGATTTTCAGCTCCAGCACAGCATAGCTACAACTGACACAGTTATACAGTTTTCCTTTAAGAGCTGGCTTGCATCATTTAGCTTGAAATATAGGCAGAAAGTTCTTACTTGTCTGAGAAACACAATGCTAGGTACACCTTTGAATACCTCTGACTAGGATTTGTAATATTCACAGAATACTAAGCAGGGAGGATGCCTGTGCCACCCAATGGATAAAGTTGAAGAAAATAGACTGAAAAATCTTCTCTCCATTAGACTTAGATGCCTGCCTTAGACATACACCCTGAAACCAGTGAATTCATTGTCACATAGTTTTTTTGTTAGAGATGGATGACAAAAAATAGTAACAAGGAAAAACAGAAGTTCTAGTATTCTTGAATTATTTTCCTCCTCTCCTTATTTCTGAATTTATAAATCTTTGTGCTTTGTGCTGAAGCCAGGGCTATGAATGTTGTTCATACACTTACAGGACTGGGCCCCTTAGATAGCTTGACACCTCCTATTACAAAATAGTAAAAACTTAAGTACCTTAAGCCCTTCTACTGATCATGCCCAGAACTGTCCCCACCAAGGCCAAGATAATTTAACACTGGTTTTCTGTCCAAAGAGATTTCAAATCTATAGAGAAAACATACCCACTGAAGCATTTTGCATTTGCTGCTCAAATTGTTCTTAAGATACGCGTGTCTTTTCCTCTTAATTTGGCCCTTTAATAAATTTCAATGTATATTCATGGAAATCAGTCCTTCGTATTATTCCATTCTAACAGTGTATTGATCCTGACTGAGAAACGGTTGCACTTTTAGGAGTCAGTGATCCACGCAACAGTTAACTTGAGCAGGCACAGGCCAGCGCTGTGCTGCCTCTCCAGCGTGGCTTCAGGCTGTGCTGTGCTGCACAGTCCCTTGGCTGCAGGACAAACAGCCAACTCATTTTAACCGAGGAGCCTGCAGGCAGCTCCTACTTGGTACCTGCGATTCCAGCACCTGCCTGGCCTGGCCTTTACCTAACTGTGCAGCAGGAAGTGCTCATGAGATCATCCTTGATAGCTCAGACGACCAAAAGGGAGAGCTTCTCTCCATGGACAGCATCTGGTCTCCACAGCACCATGGGAAAAATCCATCAAGGCTCCAAGTGATGCTGCACGAATGTGGGGTGCCCAGCATCTGAAGAGATGCAAGACTTTCTCTCTGTCTGTATTTCTCTTCTCATTCCATCTTATTAAAGCAGTTATCTTATTAAGCCATTTGTTGTTGGGCTTTCCTTGTTGAGATCCAGAAAGAGCCCTGCACCAGCCCTCTTGCTCACTCTCTTTCATCACTACCACCACCACCATTGACTGCTGTGATGCAGAACAGACACCCATCTAGTGTTTCCTCTTCACAGTTTCAACCCAGTGGACCTAAATGATTTTAGAAGGGTTTCAAAGCGATACATTGAAGTGAGGGAGACAGACTTCTATTTTATACCAATGAGAGAATAGAGGTGACTTCTACCAGAAAGTGCCTGTTATAAAGAGGAGAAAAAAAAAACTAATGAGAAACTTACAGCTGAGTTTTTGTCTCTGTCATCCAAGAAAGTTTGTGGAAACACTGTAGACTGTAAACTTTGCATTGTGTCTACTTGTTAGTAATAGGCAACTATATATAGTTGAAAACTGCTATGATAGTGACAGCTTGATGTCTGAGAATTGTCTTGCTATGGAACATTTCAGTATGATTTTTGAGACAGTACAAACACACAGCAAAATGATGATCCTCAGTATTTTGTCAGGTCAGAAAAGGTACTTAAATGACCAGCATAATTCCCAGAAGCAAAAGATGTGAGCATTTTCCCAGTTTATAGACTTCGTAAATTAGCTTTCATTTAGGGACTTGAGTCATCTATTCTCCAGCTCACTTGTTAGAAGCCTTTAAGAAAAAATGCACTAAAAAGCCAGAAGATTTAAAAGGTTTATCTTGGTGACACCTCATGCTTGTTTACAGATCTTCTGCAACAATATATTTTTGTGTATGTATGTGTTTATCAGGAAGCAAATTACAGATCCGTGTGATGGGAGCTCTTAGAAGATAGATAAATCACAGCAGTTTTAAATTTTAAAACAAAAATTTACTGTATTATTTCATTATGTCAGTCACCAAGGGGAGCTGCTCCAGAGCTGGCCCGACTCACAGCGGAGAGGCAGATGGGTGCAAAGGGGTCTTTCCTGAGGCAGGGAAACACCAGGGCAGTGGAGAGACCCACCAGGAGCTGGCAGCTCTCACAGGAGGCGCTGACAAGGTCTGGGCATTGCCAGAGCAACGGCAAACACCCCCACACCTATAAAAGGAAGCCTGGGGAGCACAAGTGACCAGAGGTGCTGGCAACAGCGTGGGGAAACGGTGTGCCGTGTCAGCCAGGGCACGGTGCAGCAGTTGGCATGGCAGTTTGTGCAGAAGGGCGCGCAGGAAGGGCGTAGTCACCCTACCAGCTCAAGAGCTGAGTTCAGTTGGTGGTCATCACCCTCTCAGTAGGAGCTTAGCTATGGTTTCTACCCGGCAAGAAAGCCACGTCCTCTGCACTCACCAGAGTGGATGTGGCAACCCAGGCAGAGCTCCCACAGAAACGTGCAGCCATCCAGGTCTCAGGCTGCAGGATGTGCCAGAGCCTTTCATCGGCAACAGTGAGAACAGCTGCGTGAGGTGTGACCAAGTGGATGATCTGCTCAGCCTGGTGGCAGAGCTAAGAGAGGAAGTAGAAAGGTTAAGGAGCATCAGGGACTCTGAGAAAGAGACAGACAGGCGGAACCATGCTCTGCCCTCCCTGACACAGAAATGGGAACAGCCACCAGAAAGAAAACAAGATCAAGGGGAACCTGTATCCTTCCCCTGCCAGGCTGAAGACAGTAGCTTAAAGGAGAGGAGTGAATGGAGGAGAGTTCACGCTTGAGGTGGCAGGTGAACCCCCTTCTTGCCCACCTCACCTTCCTGGGTGCCTCTGTACAACAGGTCTGAGGCTCTGAATGTGGAATTCCAGTCAATAGATGATGTGGATGGTGGCCCATCTACATCAGAGGTGTTGCCAAGGTCAGAAAGGCCTACCCCCCATATCACAACCACCTCCACGAGGAAGAAAAGGCAGGTTATAGTTGTAGGCGACTCCCTTCTGAGGGGAACAGTTTCCAATATGCTGGACAGATCCTCTTTTTAGGGAAGGCTGCTGCTTCCCTGGGACCTGGGTTAAGGACATCACTAGGAAACTTCCGAGCCTGATATGGACCTCAGACTATTACCCATCACTGCTCTTCCATGTGGGTGGTGATAAAGCTGAAATGTGTAGACCAAGGGCAATTAAAAGAGGTGTCAGGGCTTTGGGATGGTTGGTAAAGGCATCTGGAGCACAGGTTGTTTTTTCCTATCTCTCCTTCCAGTTGTGGGCCACAACATTGGAAGAAACAGATGGGCCCAGTCTATGAATACATGGCTCCATGGCCAGGGTCACCGACAACATTTTGGGTTTTTGATAATGGGATAGGCTACACAGCACCAGGCTTGCTGGCGTCAGATGGGATTCACCTTTCTCAAAAGGGGAAGAGGATCTTTGCTTACAAGCTGGTGGGGCTCATTGACAGAGCTTTAAACTAGGCTTGAAGGGGGAGGGGGATAATATCAGGCTTGCCTGTGACAAGCTGTGGGATGACACGGCAAGGTTAGAGGGACGGGGTGCTAGCGAGGGTCCTCAGCCTGTTGTTCTGAGATGTGCTGGCTACACTGCAGCACACCTGAAGTCTTACAGAGATGAGCCAGGGGCTCCTGAGGTAACAGGAGCCAACAGGGAAACACCAGTGACATAGTCGAAAGGAATTAAGGGGCATTTCTCTAAGAAGGTGACATGGCTGACAGCCCAGCTGGAGTACTTCTACACCAATGCACACAGCATGGGCAATAAACAGGAGCAGCTGGAAGCCACCATGCTGCTGTAAAGCTACAACCTAGTTGCCACTACTGAAACTTGGTCTGACAAATCCCATGATTGGAGTGAGGCTGTCGATGGGTACAGGCTGTTCATAAGGGATGGGTGAGAAAGGAGGGATGGATGAGTTGCCCTCTACATCAAGAAATGGTTAAAGCGTTAAGAGGTGTCTCTGAAGAATAGCCACAAGCAAGTTGAAAGCCTATGGGTAGGAATAGGAGACTGAGACAACAAAGGGAACCTTGTGGTTGGTGTCTACTACAGGCCACCCAATCAAGCAGAGCCTATTGAGGAAACCTTCTTACTCCAGCTACAGAAGGCATTGAGCTCTCAGGCTCTTGTCCTGCTGGGGGACTTCGACCACCCCAACATCTGCTGGAAAAGTAGCACTGAGCTGTAGGCAATCCAGCAGACTTCTTAAGCCAGGTAACAGACAACCTGACCAGAGGGGATGTGATACTGCACCTGCTGGTCACCAGCGCAAGTGAGCTAATTGGTGATGTCAAGATTGGAAGCAGCCTGGGATGCAGTGATCATGCACTGGTGGAGTTTGCAGTACTGAGGGATATGGGACATGTGAAGGGTAAAGTCAGGACCCGGAATTTTGGGAAAGCAAAATTCCATCTCTTCAAGAGTTAGTCCATAGGACCCCCTGGGAAACTGCCCTCAGGGACAAGGGAGCACAACACAGCTGGCAGATCTTTAAGGACGCTTTCTACAGAGCGCAAGAGCTCTCGATCCCCAGGTGCAAGAAATCAGGAAAGGAAGGCAAAGAGATTGGCATAGCTGAGTCAAGGCCTGCTGGTCAAACCAAAGGGCCAGAAGGAAATGCACAGTCAGGGGAAGCAGCAACAGGTATCCTGAGAAGAGTATAGTGATGCTGCCCAGTTGTATAGGGATATGGTCAGGAAGGCCAAAGTGTGGCTGGAGCTGAACTTGGCAAGGGACACAAAGAATAATAAGAAGGGCTTCTACAGGTATGTCAGCCAGAAAAGGAAGGTCAAAGAAAGCGTATTCCACCTGATGAGCAAGACTGGCATACTGGTAACAATGGATGAGGAGAAGGCTACAGTATTCAAGAACTCTTCTGCCTCAGTCTTCACTGGCAACCTCTCTTCCCATACCTCTTGAGTGGATGGACCGCAAGGTGGGGTTGGGGGGAGCAAAGTCCCTCCCACTGTAAGAGAAGATCAGGTTTGTGTAAACCTGAGGGACAGGATGCCATTCACAGGGACCTGGGCAAGTTCAAGAAGTGGGCTCAAGTGAACCTCATGAGGTTCAACAAGGCCAAGTGCAGCGTCTTGCACCTGGGTTGGTGCAAACCCCAGCATCAATACAGGCTGGGGGATGAAGGGATTGAGAGCAGCCCTGCTGAGAATGACTTGGGAGTACTGCTGGATGAAAAGCAGGACATGAGCCGACAATGTGCACTTGCAGCTTACATGGCCAACTGTATCCTGGGCTGCATCAAAAGAAGCATGGCCAGCGGGTTGAGGGAGGTGATTCTGCCCTTCTACTCCTCTCTGGTGAGACCCCACCTGGACTACTGCATCCAGCTCTGGAGCTATCAGCACAGGAAAGACATGGACCTGTTGGAGATGGTCCAGAGGAGGGCCACAAAAATGATCAAAGGGATGGAAGATCTCTCCTATGAGGACAGGCTGAGAGAGCTGGGGTTGTTCAGTCTGGAGAAGAGAAGGCTCTGGGGAGATCTTACTGCGGCCTTTCTTAAATTAAAGGGGGCTTATAAGAAAGATGGGGACAAACTTTTTAGCAGGGCCCGTTGTGATAAGACAAGAGGTAATGGTTTTAAACTAAAAGAGGGTAGCTTTAGACTAGACGGAAGGAAGAGATTTGTTACAATGAGGGTGGTGAAACAGTGGAACAGGTATCCCGGAGAGGTGGTAGATGGCCCGTCCCTGGAAACATTCAAAGTCAGGTTGGATGGGGTTCTGACCAACCTGATCTAGTTGTAGATGTCCCTGATCATTGAAGGGGGCTTGGACGAGATGACCCTTAAAGGTGCCTTCCAACCCAAACTATTCTACGATTATATGATTCTATGATTATCAACATACTTCATGCTAATGTTTATTTCTTATACATTGTCAACACATACTCTCTGTACAAAACTGTTTGTCTTTAATACCTAGAATATAAATTAGCTGTGAGGATACAAAGACCACAGAGCTGATGCTATATAGTTAGCAATGACGGATACTGTCTTTGGTGGCTTTCGGTGCAGATATTGGGGTGATCAAACTTGAGAGCTGTTGCGCAAAAGCAGTCTGAACTGAAGCAGTCTTGTCCTCATGCACAATGTTTTTATGCTACTTACCTACCCATCTCCTAAGCCTGCTTCTGATGCTGCTTATCTTGTTTATGATTTTGTCAACCATTCTTCTTCTGTATGCAGCAAAATATTCTTCCCATTTCACGTGTGTTTATCTTGTTCTTTACCTTTTTCTCATTTGCTGCATTTTACTTGCATTCAAGTGCAACTACATAAGTTTTTGTTTGCCCCTTTCAAGGTCATGTTGCTCATACTTATATAAAATGCTTAATCATCAGCATGTTTATGTCATTGTACCAGACATTACAAGTTCTCGGTTTTGTTCCCCAGATTATTTATGGGATGTCTTACACTAATTCTAATTGGGATTCCAGTTTGTGAGGAGGCAAAAATTCCTATGAAACTATCCTCCCTGATGTGTACAGTATGGGGCACGCACAATTAGCCCGTCTTTTTCCTTCTTATAGCCCAGTCAAGTTCATCATTAGCTAAACAGTTGCCTTCTGAGCAGCAGTCAAGGAATAGCTCTTCCCTGGCTGGACTGTTATGCTCCAAATACTAAATATAACATTTTGTGCCAGTGACTGGAAAGCGTAGATGTTTATCAGTCTGTATAAGTTTGAGTTTCATCGGAATGGCTGAGCATTTGAAACTTCACTGTGAGTCATGAGGACAGAGATTTGAATCACTGGTATGAGCCAGTCAAATTGGTAAGCTTATTCCTGTGATAAAAAATGAGGTATAAATCCAAACAAGTCGTAAGTTCTTTAAATTGGAACTATCTTAACTTGCTGGGAAAGATAATGCCTAAGTTCTAAGCAGAAATAGATGTTGGGGTGAGAAGTGGGGTTGTAAAAAGGGAAGAATAATAATAAGAACAACTTGGTTTCTTTTCAAAGTGGATCTAAATAGCAATCCTGAGTTGACTTTCTCCGTTTATTAGGTCATTGTGAATTAGTGATGAAGAAAATCGGAATAGTACTTTTGCTCCCTCCCCTGCTCAGTTAGTAGAGAAAAATTAAATTCTTAACAAATGTATGAAAAGTTAATACACAGGCTTATTAAATACATTGTTAGTTTAAAACAAAAATCACATAATTTTTTAGACTGAGGAGTGAACTTACCTGGTAAAATCATTCGTGCTGCCTCTAAACAATCATTTTCATTTCTCCACAGCACAAAAAAGACCAAACTAAAAGCCTAGGAAATTTGTTAAAAGGTAAAAAAAATTCCTTAAGATTTTGCAAGTTCACTCCCATAAAGATATGTCCCTTGTAATAAAGATTACTCTTTTAAAAGTTTTATTTTAAAACATATTCGTAGAAGAAGACCATATAAGGAACTGGAGTGTCACATTTGTCACAGAAACTAGTGAAAACGAAGACTGGAGACATGCTCACTCTGATATGTTTGAAACAGGAGCAGGATGAAAGAAAGGAAGAGAAGACGCAAAATCTGAAAGGGTTTCTTGGCAGCCAAGTCATTAGATGTCAGGCAGGCTCCATGGAGGATGTGCTGCAGAGGCAGCTGTCTCCAGGAATGCCCAGGGAGGACAAGCACCTTTTCCTCCAAGGACCTGTCATTTCACAACCCAAGCAACTGAAAAACTGACTAGCAAGTCTACGGATGAAAATCAAGCCCCACCTATGGAGTGGAAAGTTCAAAATGCTCAGTAACAATGGTAAGACACCTGCATCTGGCAAGAAAAGGTATTCCTGATGTACTGCAGAACAGCAATGGAACTGATGGCAGAGCAAATCCAAAGATGCTAAGTAGGATTTCATAAACACTAAAGGTTTTGATTAATTTCTACCTAAGATCTTTTCTTACTGGAGTTTGTAATACTTAAAGATCTTCCCTCATTTTAAAATTAATTTTAGAACTCTCAGTTTAATAGTAACATCCCCTCCCAAAAAATATATTTTAAATATTAAGAGCTATTATTTCAATCATAACTGCTGGAAAAATACAGATAAACCACTATAAACACTGAACTTGAGATATTTCTAATTTTGCATTATTTTAATGCTCAGGATAGAGCCACCAGCAAATCTCAAAGCCTATGCTAACCCAATTTTGAAGACAGTAAAAGTCTATATTTAAAAAATAATTTCCATTTCACTGTCAATCTCTGATTTTATATTCTCGAGAATATCAAAACAGGAAATGTTGACTACTGCAGCCAATGCCATAGTTAGGTACCTGGAATTAAACATGTACCTCTCCAGAGACCAGACTGAGATCTTAACTGAAACAGCCTTTTAGTGCAGATATTAATTCCTGCAATAAAGAATAAGAAGTTTCTTTTGATAATAACTCATTTTTCCCTCTTCACGTTTATTTTTTTAGTGGTGTGAGATATCAACTGAATTTAAGAGAACAACAGTGTTTTGTTTAAATGTTTTTATGCTGTGCTAACAACAAGCAAATCTTATTCTTTCATCCCATGTGAAATCATCAAAACGTTTGAAAAGTCTGTATTTTAGGGTTGCCTTCACTCTTGCTTCTGGGTGCGCTCTTGCAAAGAGCAGTAGTTATATGGTGTCAGTAAGGCTGCAGCTTGGTATAAATAGATCTTTTCATTACTTGTCATTAGAATCATGTCAACCAGTGAGATGAACAAGACAAGGAAAAAGGTTTTTGACTCAAATAAAACAGAACACATTGCTGAAGTAATGCAATAGAAGCATATATTTTATTTCATTGATCTAGACATTAGAAGCATGATTACCAAGGTGTCTTGTTGCAGGGACTTAAGTTAATAACTGAAAGCACTGCTATCTCTGCAATGTTAGTGGGTAAAAAAAAAAATCTGTCTTCAGTATATCCATACATTCATAAAAGCCATACCTTCAGACATTTCTAAACCAAAGATGGAGAAGAGAAAGCTTACCTAAAAATGTATGGACAAACAGAAAAGTATTTCTTTCATTTTAACTAATAGTTTAAAAATAAAATTAAGATACCCTAAAAGACAGTCTCACAAATAATCAGGTCCTTACCCATCCTATTTCAGCATTTGATAGAAGAATCACAGAGGACTGATAGGTATGCATGGTGAGACATTTGCATAATAAGGGAACCACCACATCTACAATACTTTTCATTGGCACATTGATTCAAATTTAAACTCTATATAAAGGACATTGATGTTCTAATCCCGAAGATAAATATATCAATAACATCACCAAATTCTACCAAAGCAAAAAGATTTTACAGCCTTCCAGTTAAGCACTGGTGCATATCTTTGTCTCTCTTGGTAACAACCACTAAGAATTGAGGAGGAATCCCATTAGATAAACCCAAACTTGACAGAAAGTAATGATCTCAAGACCTCACTTATAGATGCGATCCTTCCTTTAAATTTCAAGTATTTAATTTCTTTATTCCCTTAGCACCAGTCCATGAGTCCTGTCTGGATTTTGCTTCAGTCAATTAGCCTTCATCATTAGCCCAACCTGTGATTTAATCAAATGAAACCAACTGCTCAGATTGAACACTTGAGCTGGGTGTTTTGGGCCATAACTGTGAATTCTGAACAATGACAATGAATAGATTCTGTGAGAGCTGTTCAGGAAAACATCCAGCCCTGTGGCTCAGCACTGTGCTATTATTGCCTCTGCTATTTCGCTTTGACCAAAGAGAAACTGGAACTCCAGCTCCCAATTTTGCCCTTTCATCCAGTCAAGAGATTTGGCCATCATCATAGTAATTCAAGGACTGAGCTACAATTCAGGTCACATCAGAAGTGGGCCTAGAACTGAGATTTATCACGATCATGAGTGGAACACGGACTGAGGCGTAACTTTGTCAGTGGTGCAAGCACTGATTTTGGGATAGAGTCCTGCAGAAAAGTTCTTAAGGTTTGGACAACTCTGTCAACAGCACAATGTCTAATGTGAGCCCATAAAATGAACAAAGTGATACATCTGTTAGGCACCTAAGCTCGTGTGTCTTGAGGAATGCCTAGCTAGCAGTACTTCACTCAGAAAATACTGTCAATACTTTGACAAGTTTAAAATTATATTTTCAGGAGTACAATTAGTTTTATAGTAGCACCTACCCATTAACAAAAGTAACCTTTTGAGTATTTATACAATATGCCACAGTCTGGACACGAGAAAGGCAGAAAAGTTCAAAATAGAAAGCAAGTGTGATTTGACAGAGAAGGAATGAGTTGTGTTGTATAGAAACTGGCATTAGTTTCATTCAATGCTTTCCTTCCCAATTTGTCAGAAAAGCCCAGTGTTCTTCAAGCCATCAATCCTATGTAAGAATTCTTGGATAATCACAGAGTGTAACGAAATAGAAACTGCAACTAATAGCGCTGGACCAATTTAAACTACTTACACATACAATTTAGAATGAATACAGAACTACAGGACTGAGTCCAAGCCTGTGCAAATTAGGACTAAAATAAATTAAATCATTTTAAAAATACAATTGTTTAAAACTAATTGAGACAAATACAATTGAGTGTTCATTGTATAAGAGAAAATGGGAACAGCAAAGAGAGAAGCTAGGAACTAAATAAGATCTGATAAAGTTAAAAGCACAAATTCACAAAAAGTGCAAAAACCGTTAGCATGTCTGTGCTACAAATAAGGACAGAGGAAATATGGTTGAATTAGAGACTACATGAAACTTACAAAATGCATGGCTTTCATATACCTTCACTTTGCTTTTATCATTGTTTTTTGCCTTTCAGTTAGATTTTTGTGAAGTAGTTTCTTGTAATCCCAATGTGGGGCAGCAAAACTCAGAAAACTGAATTTACGCTTTCTTAATGAAAACCACAGCTGTAACAACGACCCTCACACTGCTACACAGCTTCTCACTTTCTTGGTTTGGGCCAATTCAACTTCTTGAGCAGAAGGGTATATTTAGAGTATGTATAGCCTACTTCACTAGCTGTCAGAACTTGCTATGTACCAGGGACACGTTACAGAAGAAGCAGCTGAGAACTGTACATAAAATTTAAGAGACTGAAATATTCACAGCAAACACGTTGTCACATTTAGTTCTCTTCTGCTATATATAAGGTGTCAATAAACAATCCTTTTAATAACTCATTTTATTAGTTCAAATTTTAATTTATTAATTTTATTAATCCTTTCCCCCAAAAAAAGTTCTTACGTGTATTTGAACTTCTTGTCTCCTTCCTATAGCCATTCATTATTAGTAGAATAAGCATTTTGTAAATTTGTATGCAACAGATAAAGCAATCCTTTTCATTTCTGTGATAGCTTTCCAGAACGTCTCTTCTATTACTTAAGTAAGCACAGTCACTTTTAGATAATGAGTTATTTGAATGTGTTCACTGGAGGGGGAAGAAAGATGGGAATGAAAGAAGGTGTTTATAGCATTTTCAATCACCCACAGAATAAGCCACGGTGTGTTTCAGGAGAGACAAAGCAGAAAATCAGACTAAGGCATATTATTGTACCAGCAGCCTAGAAAATAGATGCATTCAATGACAAATTCTATTGTGTTTACATATCTACTTCATGTCTTTCAACTTATGTTACATATTCTGTTAAAGGGAGAGATGTGTCCAATACTAGAATTTAAGAAATCAGCAGGGGGAAAAAAGTATCTACTATTGAAAAAAAAAGAAAAGAAAATAGTAAAAGCCCAGCTTCTTTTACAGAATCAGATATGTGAAAGAGATGACAGCAAAAACTATTCCTACCTGAAGGCATGTTTGTTGGAAGGAAATGCCATCTGGAAAATGTAATTATTAAGAATATGCTCTTAAAGAAATTGTTTATTTCCTATCTTAGGTTTGGCAAGTGTGTTGAATACCAATAAGAACAACGAAAGTGGAAGTGTCACATTAGGTACCAAATATACTTGTTTAAATACAAACTAGAAACTTTGTCTCAGATTAGTGTAAATTAATGGGGGTTTTGCTCTTTCAAGTAATATGTATTTAAACACTCAGAAAACCAACATTCTTCTGATAAGCATTAGGCTATTTGCTGTAGCTTGGGGCATTCTATCAGGTCCAGGCATTTTCTCAAATACTGATACACCTTCCTACAGTGTGTTGGTAATAGCAAAAATACTAGCATTTTTTGAACAAGAAACTTTTTTTGGTCTGATTTTCTTTACTATGAACTATTTTAATGGACACCAAAGATATCAGATTCAGCTGAGATGCGTAAACACAGTAGGTTTAGATCCCTCCCACTGACATGGAAATGTAGCCAATCAGTTTATCTCTTACAGACATCTTATTATTCACTGTTAAATGATAATCGTTTGAGCAAAGAGCATGATTTTGAGTCTTAGGAAATCTGCCTGAAAAAGACGGCATTGTTGTGATTTAGAGATCTTCAATAGACAGGTTGTAACAATGAATTTCAGGCATTCTTTAATGAATATCACCCTTAACTGAGATAACTTTGAATGTCTGCACTGGAAAGGACGCTTGCTGCTTATGTTGGGTATGTCTTCAGACCAGGTATAACTCAATACTAGTCAAGTAAGCCTCCTCCTATAAACCCGTGCACACTATTAATCAGTTATATTAACTCCTAAGGTTATTTTCTTAAGGTATATATTAACAAAACAAACAAAAAACATACTGTATTAGCATTTCAGTGAGTAGCATCCAATACCTGAGTATAACCCATATCCATGTTGCTGTTTAAAAATCATAATTATCATAAAATATTATTAGCATTATTATAACACAGAATTCTCCAAAATTTCTATGTTTTGCACTACAGCTAGTGCAAAGAAAGTCAATGTTATAAAGAAGAGGTACTGAAGACCAGTATATGATATGTAAATTATTGTAGCTGTACAACAAAAGTAAAGCTCTAGAATATGACTGCACGGAGACACCGTACCAAGATACAATGACTCTAAAAGGAAAAGATTAGTGAGGAGAAATATATGTGGTCCATCAAAAGACTGATGAAAAATTGTATGAAATAACCTTTGTACAGACTGGAAAATACTTAAAGTGTCTTTAAAGATAAATAAAACAGGAACTAAACATGAAATTTTCTTAATGACTGGAGTGCGAGATCTTGGTGAATTGATGATAATAGTTGTTACACTTTTTTAACAGTTATAGGTATTAAAGAGGATGAAAACCAGTAAGGGAGCATGAGAAACAATGTATAAGACCTTACTGAACTCTTGGAAAGGAGAATGATGGCTTTATTTAGAATGATGCTGCTGGACCATGAGACCACTGTTCTGATCTCCTCTAAATGATAATTTAACACTGTCCTACGTAAGCAGTCTGCATAGTGAATCCCCTGTTGTCAGGGCTGAGAGAGACAGTGCTCTCTGAGAAAGACTGGAGCAGCTAGAAGTGGACTGAAAGAATAAGCCACTGCACTTACAGTGACAGTATTGATTCAAGTACATACCTACCACCTACCCTTATAGTGGCCGTGGGGACATAGCAACTACTGGAACAGGGACATTGAGCAAGCAATTACTGGCATAAGCATGTTCAAGATTAAAATATCATGGTATGAATTTTCTGTTTCAGTTTTATGGTGGAAAAATGTAATTAGATCTTACTAAACCACTTCCCTAAAGTGTATCCCTAAGATTATTCTATTCTACATATATAGATTTTTTTTTTTTTTTTAAATGCAAAGGAAATGGACTGTAGTAACAACTTGAAGTAACTGGTGTCAGCCAGATAGATTATCACACTTTAGGGAAGGGTTTGTTTTGAGGGTTGTTTTTTTATTACCATCCAAGATCAAGAGCTATGATTTTCAAATGAACCAGTCTGATCAAAAGGTTGAAAGATGAAGTCAATGCCTGAAATGTGAGATACCTCTATCAGTTGTGTGAACCCCATCTCACTCTTGATAAATTTGTTCTTATAAGACTATCTTGAATGCCTTAACATTGCCTATCAAGTCAGTTAGTATAAATATAAACAGAAAAACAGGAAACATTTTTCCTTAAGTGCAGGCTCTAAAAATGTGTATATCTATATTTAAATCCTGGAACTTTGTCCTGTGTGAGATGAGGTTAAGGCTCCTTTCATCCTTGAGGGAAGGGATCAAAGTAAGAACATTTCTATGTTATGTGGAAGTATTTACTAAGAGAGAGAGGAAGGAAGGGGATCCAAACTACACATTTGTTATGTTCTTTTTGAAAGGCATTATGCCTGAATGGATGAAACTTCAGTTTACTGTAATACAACAATTATATTTTCAGCTCCATTTGAAACCAGCTTCTGTAGCCTCTCACTATTTTTTACATTGGAAGAGAGAGTGATACCTGCCTTGCGTTGAAGTGGTGCTCAGAAAGAAGGTATGAAATGGACAAAACTGACAATAAATTGAGGTAACCTTTGAAGAGCTGGTTCTCTACTTTCATTTCTCCTGCTTGTCTCTGGGCAACAGCATATGTCAAGAACTTATTTCTGTGTCCTGTTTCTATGGATCATCATTGAATTGTGAGGGCACACAGGAGTTGTTGCTTGCATTCACTTGAAATGTCTGTTATATTTGAGAGGTTACACTGCCCGCTGTAACCTTTTTAAGGTCAGCAAAAAAACTGTTTACCTGGTGAGCTCCAGAAAAGAAGCAAGTTGCTACTTTAAAAATAAGCATGTATATACATGCATCAAACCAAATCCTGGGACCAAACGAAGGACCCTCTTCAAATGTCACTTGTAATTTTGCCTCCTGACTTCAGTGAAACCACTCCGGATTTGGTCCCCTATGGTATAACAGCACTGTGAGCTGTAATATATCACTGTGGAAGGTTCTCACTCTCTGTGCTCAAATGAATATCCCCGCAGGCGTGCTTAAGGCTCTTTTGCTTTAAGCTTCTCTAGTATTCACCTTAAAAGCTGCAGTGTTTTTACCCATACCAAACTTGCTTCTAAAGCACCGCCAGTAACAGGATAAAAGATAAGGAGACTTAAATACTATCTTGTGTGCACTGGGATCCAGCCTTTTCTTTTTAAGAATTTTGCCTTTTCCAAAATAAGGTTTGACAGAATAAAAGATCTTTCAAAATGCTAAAACATGATAATACATCTGCAGTCTTTAGTTTCTTCACTACTGTGGAAACTCTGCAGAACAGAGATTAAACGGTGGGGGTTTGTTTGTTTTGAGGGTTGTTTGCAGTTTTGGGTTTGTTTTATTTTTACACAAATGACTTCTCAGAGATTTTTTTTTTTAGATTTTTTTTTTTTTTAACGAACCAGTTCTACTGACTGATTTTGAGAAACCAGAAGCCACTTCCAAGGCTTCAAACCATAATCTCATAAACTGCCTCAATTTTGAGGCAAGTGCACTGAAAAGAAAACCCTTCAGGAAAATAAAACCCATGCTTTTCAGATTGTCTTCTTTGAGTATGACAAGTTGTCATATCTGAATAAATAGAATTTGGTGTGCAGATCTCTGCTGAACATTATGATTAGTTGCTATCTGACTGATCTTTGTAAGTTATGAAAGTCACACATGGCTTCTTTTACTGGATGGCAGTGACAAACAAGCCAACATGGAAGAGGTGTAAATCTTAAGAGGGAAACACAAATTTCATGTTCAATGTTCAAGGCTAAACTTTAAAGTTTTAAAAATATTCAGCCTGGTAAAGTTCAACAACTATAATATTCGGGAAAGCTAGACTCAACTGTCAAAAGGTTGACTACCTTCAGTTTTGATTTTGAACTTTTACTGATTTGTTTATCTAAGGTAAAGGACTATGAAAGCTCCACATACCACTTAGGAAAGTTTTCATATGGTAAAGTAGTGAATACAAGTTTACCCTGACACAAAACATTGTAGGAGTACTGGTAGAAAAGAAAAGTACAGTTTCACTAATGAAGCTGAGGCACTCACAGTGTGTCAGCATCTAAGTTCCCGTGCCTTCAACAGAGATGAACAAAATGTAGGGACTAGCACATGAGGCCCAGGCATCTCAGTGGCATTTAGATCACCTGAACATGGCCCACAGTGCCCATACTATGGAGAATACAGCAGTGCCAAATGCAATCCTTAGAAAATGGTCCAAATGTCTGTATTACATCATTTCAGATACTAATGAAAACTATAACTGGGAGAGACAATAAAGTTTTAAAACTAGTTTAGCATTTGAGCAACTAAATTGACGCAGTATTTTAAGAGACACAGTAGCAAATCTTCAACCATTACTCTTACAAGTAGAATGGTCAAAAGGAGACATGCATTTTATGCACAGATTTTTCTATAATACTTAATTAACACCATGTGCACTAATGAAAACGAGAACTGAAAATAATGCCGAGTTAAGTATTTGCACAAACAGACCATACGTAAGACTACATATCTCTTCTAGTGTGAAACAGTGATATTGAATTCTACGTATACTAAATAGCTAGAAAAATACTTTCCAAAGCAAGAAAAATATTATTGTTGTTCATAATGTGATACAAATGAGTACAGAACCTCTATCTACTGTTTTAGAGTAAAAGCTTTTTCAGAAAAGTTCTGCATATCCCCACAACAATCATTTTGTCAGCTAATGCATTACACAGCAGCTCAATGCAACACAGTGCTACTTAAGAACGACTGACACCACAAGTAAATTTTAACCCATTCTTTCAGTGAGACCATGTCCTTTACTCTTAAAGTCTTGTTAATGTTCCTCCCAATATATCCAGAAGGTCAAGAAATCTAAGATGGAGGAGAGAAAATCTATTACCTTTCTCATTTGGCCTTGAGAGCATTTGTGATAATCAAGGATGCACATACCCATTAATAAACTCTTCTGACAGTATAACGCCTATAAAATTAAACTTAGTAGAAAGACTCCTTCTTGATTAATGTGATTTATATACTACAGATTAATCAAGGAAAGATTTCCAGTATATTAATTAAACTGCCATCTATCATGTATGCTACTTATCACACATTGTAACAGCAGCCAAATCCCTTGGTGTTATCAGGAGTTTGACATTTTCTGTAATTACTTATGAGGCTGACGGAAGTTTGATTTTGATGAAGTCGGTTCCTAGCACAGAAAAGTACTGTTTGTCTGCAACGTGTTCTACAATTCTCTTTTTCTTACTGAACAGAGACTAGGTGTATTCTGGATCAGTGTTATCTACATCGAGATCTGTGTTTTGTTTGGGGCATTTGATCACTTTCTCCACAGACTATAACTGCTTTCATCACAAGGATCTCTGCTGCTTTTCAATCAGACAAAGCTTCCAGGTTTCACAGAAAAGCCTACATCCAGTGGAAGGGTTCCCAGGAAGTGAGACAGGCACAATGACAATATTAATGTTATTTGTGTGCCATTTTATAAATTGAAGCAAGCAAGATCTGCCTATGTTTCATGTTAGATGAAGATCTACTTTTCCCCATCATGCAAACTCTTTAACAGTGGAAAATATGATTTAGTCATGTGTAAGAGCACAAGATTTAAGTCCATAATTACTTTGTTAGAATCAGGATAGATGCTAGAAAGCCAGTTTCAATTAAAGTCTACTGAGTTATTGATCAGTCAATTGCATCAAGACTTTCAAATATAAAAGAAAAATATTATCTTTATATTGGTAACATAATACATGAAATATAATCTCAAAGAAGAATTATCATTACCATTCATTTCTTGAACAGCAAAAAATAGCATTTGATTAATTTTGATTAAGTAACTGGCCTAAGATGACTCTGTGTACCAGTAGCACATTTTCTCTAACTGTTTTGACTCTAAATTCAGCTGGTTAGGAGTTTTTCCAGCTGTCTGGGGGATAGGACAACTAGAATTTTCTAATTTCAAATTGGACAAAAGCAAAATAATTTTTTTAGAAAGGACTACAATTCTGGCTTAATATACAGCATCAGAAGAACATATCTGGAAATAACCCAAGTGACTTGCTTTGACATTTCTTAAAGTAAAAAAAAATTAAAAAAAAAAAAATCAAATCCTTTCAGTGTGATCTTTTGCCTTTAAGTTTCACAGAATTTATATTAAAAACAAACAAAAAAGGTCACCATTAAGATGAACTATTACAAAAATTCTTAAATTTAAGAATTTCTGCTGACCCAAAGTATTTTGTTGCTTTACACTTCACAAGTACATCCCGTTTCAGTTTTGTGCCTCAACTCATGTGTCTGACCAATAAAACACTACAAAGGGAAGAAGGCTCAGAGCGGGTGGGAAAGCGTGACATGCTCATGAAGCTCAAGGAATAAGGCAGGGCAAGACTGGCCACAGCATTTGCAAATAAGCTGACTTTATCTCAACACAAAGGGGACCAAAGTGTGGTCTTTGTTTTAGGTAAACACCTATCAACAATTAAGTGGATCAACTGGTGATTCCTTGAATTCATTAAAAAAGTGTGAATGCCTCCCTGAGTTAGTCAGGCTATCATGGAGGGGTGAGGTGAATACATGATTCAGCCCAACATAAAGTATAAAAGCTAGACAACTAGCAAAAGTATTTCAAAGAGAACAATGGGCTTGAGCTGGCTTCAACCCATGTATTCCTTCCTGACAACTGTGAATCCCCAGTATCGTGATGGTAAGCATATTATAGAGGCCGACAATGGGAATCACATTGGCATTGTGACTGAACAGGATATCACAGTTGCTGTGTTTTGCTAAGTGTAACTTACATTTGTCATTTGTATTGTTTTCAGTATATTTTGTATTGCTCTGCTAAATCAGATATCCATACATCAAATATCTTCAAATAAGATATTCTTTTAATAATTTTCTTTTATTTATTTTTTTCTTTTATTTATTTATTTTCAAATATTCTTTTAATAATTTAATATTAAACATTACACCCTCCATGCATGGAGTATCTAAAGGAACTTGGTCAGGGAGTATTGGACACTGACAACTCAGGACAGGGATATTTCTCCCCAGAAGCTACAAAAGTTCTCAGTTCTTCAGCTCATCTGTGGGACAAAGGTTAGTATATTTGTGGCTTGAGTGACATATACTGTGAACCCCAGGTCTGCTTTTTGAGAAACTGCTTTCTTTGCTTTGTAAAACAAAGCCCACTAAGAAGTACAAAATCCCTACAATTACGTTTATCAGCTTTCAAACAAGAACAGATCAATCCCATAAATGAAACTTAGCTCTGATATATCACAGAATACAACAAAAAGTGTTGAAAACAAGTCTTTCACTTCCCTTCCATTGACATACAGGAGTCCTTTCCTCCAGTCTAGGACTTCCTGGCTTGTGACTGACATCACACAGTGACCCCTTTGATTTTTTAGGTAAGATCTCACTGTCCCAATATCCCCAAAACCTGGTAGTCTTTGCTTCTTACTACTGCGCCTCTCAGGAGTTCACCAGAAGTGACCCCCACCTCAGTGGCTCCAAGAGACACACTCTCCCCAGACAGTTTCACTCCACCCAGGTGGGAACCTTTGAATAAACCAAGAGGCAGCTTTTCTTCCCATTGTTCAGCCTCTATCTTTTAATAAAACATGGCACACAATACACAGATAAACTGTGCGCAAATACGTCATGCAGTTATACCATCTTGCAGAGGGTATGTAGTGATGCAACAGAGGCAAAGTCCCCAAAACATTTCTCTCAAAAAGATAATCTGGTTGCTTACTCTGTATAACACATGAATAATGAAGACTTCTGCACAAAGTATGCCACAATCCACACACAGTGATTCTCTTCCTTCTTTTGCCTATTTTCTGTGCACAGTGCTAAGTTTTCATCTTCTCTAAACCCTGTTAAGATTCATATTGCTGAAATGCAGAAGCAGCTTGAAGTTCTTTCACCTCCATCATGTCCCTCTGACTGTCTCTCCAGTTGCAGACTGAAGTACGGAGCAGTCTCTAGCATTCACCTCCAGCATTCAATCTTAGTGAGAACAAAGACTCATTTAACTCACACCGCTAGGAGTGATTCATCTTTACAAAATAACCTGGCACTTGTTTTTTCCCACCTGGGTGCCCTTCATTTAGAATTGCTCACCTTTTCCCTTGTTGCTTCCCAGCACTCTTACCTAAGTGTACCGTATCTTCCACGGTACCCAGCAAATTGAGTCCTGTTGAGTACTGCTTTTGTCAATTATACAATTCAGATGGACTGCTGACACACAAACAGCTTTCTGGGGTGGGGAGTCCTTCTAGAGGTAAAATACTTTGATTAGCTCCCTACTCTTTTTTGGGTCTGTCATTTGAGGATACACAAGGATTTTCTCAGTTTCTGTGCGCCTCAAACACTGCATTTGTTTCTCTGATTTGTAAATCTTCAGGATGTCTGATTTCTTGCAGTCAGTTTTATTTGTTTTTCCTTCATCTAGGCAAAGTTCCTCAAATTCATGGTTTGAGAGTATGGGAGATAAAGTTTTTTTTTTTCTCCGTTTCTCCCCATAGTTTAGAACATAGCTTTACTTTATGTGCTGCCTTGTTTATAGCTGGCAGGGCTCAGCTTTCCCATGCTTAGGCTAAGCCCCTTTCTTTTCAACTTCAGACAGTGCTTTATTTTCAAAATATCTTGGTTGAGGTCCTTCTTTTCCCTACGAGTTTTGGTTACTGTTCAGCAAAACCCACTCTGTACTCACCTATCCATTTTGCTGCTTCCCATACTGTAGGAAGGTGTTCAGATTAACCTGGGACCAACAAATTAAAAAAATTGATTTATCTAGTGATTGTTCCAGTCGGGGTTTGAATCTGCCCAATCTGTTTCCTTCATTGTGCTGTGGAGCTCCACCAGCTGCCTGCTGCCCTTCTGAAAGCAGTAGGTGCTGTCAGGCATGCTCTGCTTGGTGCTTTCCTCCAGAACCCTTGTTATTCATTTTTTCAGTGCTTGACTATCACTCCCCTTTGCTTTTTATTTGATTGTCTCACCACTAGTAGTCTGGTCTCTGAAGTTTTTCCTTTACTCTAGCTTTTCCCCATCATGTCAGCAGTCTTGGCTATTTGGTTAGTGTCCAATCTTAAAAGGAGAATGACAAAAGAACCCCCTTGAATGTCACAGTGTACCTCTCTTCTGTTTCTATTCTCAGTAAAATAATGTAAGCAAACTAAGCACTCTGCCCTGCTGAACTCTTAGATGACAAGAAAATTGAAAGTGTTATGTTTCTTTCCACTAAATATTATGCCTAGGTGTTTTCAAATGCACAACTTATGGCTTCCCACAGGTATGGGATCCTCCACCAAGTAACCTGAACTTATGAGATCAGAGAGAAAGAATTTCCTAAATATCTGTAAAGTTATTTTGCAAAGTATGTTTCAAATTGGGAAGCCACAAACATTTTCTGAACTGAGCACAAGATTCGGGAAAAGAACGTCTAAAATTACAAGATGGACAATGAAGGAATCTGTTTTCAAACATTTTATATGAATTTATTAGCTTGCTCTAGTTAAAACAAACAAACAAACAAACAAACAAACAATAGAAAAACCAAAACCAAACCTCCAGCTTTTCAGTTTAGAAGATGTTTGCATGTTTTGTGGAATTTTAAATTTAGGAAAGGCTGGAACCCATGCACTTCCAGATTCCAGCCAAGCTGTGGTCTGATCATGCAATGCCATTATGGTACTTCTAAGGAGAAACAAGAAAGTGAGAATGGTCCTTTGGTAACAGACTTAAAGTAACAAGGGCTGTCAGAGGAAACAGGAACAAAGCATACTGATTTGAAATTCATGTATTGTGAGAAAATGGACAAGTGCTTTTAGTAAATTTAATATCAGTATTATATATGTGGTTTTCAACCTGTTAAAAATTTTTGTCCCAGAAGTGCAACTCTTGCTTAGTTCTTGAACAATAAACATCTGTATATGACTTCTGTCTCTGTTACTGCTTCTGTTTCTGTAGCCTGAAATTACTTGCCATTACATCACTTCCAAAAATTGACAAAAAGAAAAACACTCAAAATTCAAGACTGTAGAGCATACTTGTTAGCAGCCAAGAAATTGATACAACATATTTAAAAAACAGAAGACAAGGATCATTTGCCTAAGGAAAATGTCATCACTATCTTTTGCTGAGTCTCTCCATTGCCACCGTATCAATTAATAGAAAACAGTATTTCAGTGCATTACCTTGTTCAAGTATAAGGGCTAAAAGAATTATTCAGACAGAACAAACAAGTCTCAAGTAACACAATGCAAAGCCAAGTAGCTGTCGGTCATAACCAATGTCAGTAGCTATGATCCACCACTTCTCCATCTTATCTTACAAAGCAGCCAAAAGATGTGTCAAGCAGTCAAATGCAGAAGTAAAAAACCACCGTAAGCAATGGAAGGAAACAGAATCTGAGGAGAAAAAAAAATAAACAGCTATGATTAAGCAATCCACATCATAGCCATCTACTGCAATCCTACATCAAACTCAAACTAAATTGAGACATCCAAGAAAAAGAAGGAAGACCTGTAAGGTGGTTGATTACTGAGAAAAGATGATGAGGAAAGAACTTACCATATTTTTGGGTCCTCTCCTTGCCTGTTTCCTATATACAAACCCTCACTGCATAATGTAACATGATCTCTATTGTGCGATTTTTAACCTTATTTGTCCTATTGCAATTTGTCTCAGCATATTTATAAAACAAAATGACAGAAGTGAGCAGTAGCAGTGATCCATATGGTTTTAAAAACAATTTTGGTCCTGCAGCTGACACACATGATAAACTGACAGTAAGACACAAACGCTATCTAGATGCTAATTCCATTGATGTTGAACGCTTCCGCAGAAAGTCATTTCAGCACTCGTTCTCTCTCTTTAATATAATACTAACATAATAGGATCCCTCTGATGGAGGAGGGATCTTGTTTGTAGGCCTGGGTGGAGGTGTCCCAGTAGATCCATCTGAGGCTTCTCTCTCAGACAGAATTGAGTAGTTAACAAACATTTGTTGTTAACTTGGTCAGCAAACAGGTACCCTACTCCAACAGAGGCAGTAGTGGAGAAGAAAGGCTCTTCAGAATTTCCAGTCATATACTTCAATATAAAGCAGGCTTAAGTGTCTTGAAACTTTTCTGCATAATTAAAGAAAAAAAGTGTCTTTTGTCCTATTCCTTTAGATGGATACAATAGGTCACACAGTCTAACAGGTAGTATCAGTGTAATTGAAACTTGCATATTTATTTTCCTGACTGAATGATGAGAAGTATAGATTAGAACAAGAACGTTACGCTTTGAGTGTGAAATTTGCTATGCCGAAAATGAAATCAGAAATGAAAAGCGATCATTTAAGTGAGGTTTTGCAAGAATAAAATCCATAGCTAACAAACAAAACTTGGTGAAAGTTTTCAGCTTGTACAAATATAGCTTTTAATAGGAGAATGCAATTCCCTGCAGTCCAGATCAATGGAAGTGCCATTTAAAAGGTCGCATCTTTACGGAAAGAAAATATTTGCTATACCTAAACTGCACCCAGATTCCCACTGAACAAAAATCTGATATACAAGCATGAAGTTTAAAGATGGCCATAGGGATAAAACATCAGTGGCTCAAAGAAAGATAGAGACACAGTGAAGTAAAAACAGTTGACAATATGTACCATAAACTGATTATGTAGTACCTTATATAACAATATTTAGAAGATTTTCTGAAAACTCTCGTCACTGAAATATCTATCTCAGGATGCAAAATGAAGTCAGTTATGAATCAAAACCTTGCCAAGGCAAACATGGAAACCACTTTTAAAGATCAATTGAAAGCTAATATCTGATAAGCTCAAAGTGACCAGGCCTAAGCCAGTCTGCCTGGCAAAGAAGAAAACATTCAGAGATTGACCACTAAGCAGCCTTTAGCACGAGGAATCTGCTGCTGTCAACAAGATATTCTGACAACCAAGGAGGTCATGGCATGAAAAAGCTGCTCACACCTAGTGAGGCCAGAAGCCATGCAATTACTTCTGACAGCTACTTCTCAGGAATTGTCACGGACATGGTTAGGAAAAAAGAAAGTTTCCTAATAAGAGAAAGGTCTTCAAAAAAGTTCAATAGGTAGGTGTTGGGCCGTTCCCCAGCTCAACTGAAGTACCTCTCTTTTTATAATATTCCAAACATGCTCCAAAATCTATTTAATCTGCAGGGATTTTCAAAAAGGCAGACGTTACTGAGGTAAAAGCTTTTTTCAGAGATGTATCTGCTTTCGTTGCTGGCAGCTGAGAAATTGTCACCACCTTCTGGTTAGTGGCAACTACTGGTGTTAATTCACACAGGTGTCAATAAGTGACGTGTTTCAGCGGTGCTTGAGCAGTTTCATTATGAATTCTCTTAAAAAACCTGAAATACTGTGTGAAAATGGCAAGAGATGGAAATGATGGTAGAAAACCTACCATTTCAGCCTCAGCGTAAGTCAAGTAAAGGAATACATTAATAAACGGGGAAGTTTGAGTTTTCAAAAGGAAAATTGCTGAAAGAGTTACAACATAACATCCTGTTCCTCTGGATTCTCAGTGCATCGTACGATGATCAACCATAAATGGATGAACAAGAAACTTCAGGGACAGTGGAAGAAAGGGAGATAAAATAAGACTCCGGGAAAAGAGCATTATAGCAGCCTCTGACAACCTAACTGCAAGAACAGTTCCATCAAATACACAGGCAGTTTACCTCACTTGAAGGAGAAAGTTGGTTTTTTTCTACTAAGAGTGAGAGGCAACTGAGTTAATATGTAAGAAAGCAATAGTGTGGTGGGAAGCTAGTCTGCACTCATTTTTTGACAATACACAAACACAAAAAGGAAATTCAGATGTGGGGACAGATACCAGGAACATTTAGTACAGTAGAAGCAGACTGAGGAAATTCTATAAAAATGAGTGACAACAGCACAACCAGTCTGTGCATTTGGAATATTTATAGAATCAAATGGAGCAGTAAAAGCATTTCTGCAACAAGCAGGAAATTCAGCTTGAAGTACAGTAGCAACGTAGTGAGCAGTAGAGACAAAAAGGTCAACATGTCAAAAGTACCTTTGTCATTCAAGTTCTATGGCTTGCTGGCAGAAATACAAACAAGACCTTTCAGAAAGGGGAAACAAATCAGCAGGATAGCTAACATGTAGTGAAGAGGAAGAGGCCAGTAAGCTGAGACACTTATGAAGGCTGAAGTACTATATGCTTTGGAAGACACTGTCAAATAGTAAAGGAAGAATGGTATCTTTAAGAAAGTTGTCAGCATGCAACCTAAGGAGGTGGATGGATCAAATTCTAAAGATACTAGCACAAATTGAGTAAGATCAAAACCCACTTTAAGTAACCCAACATTCAGTATAGGCGGGTAGACACTCTTCTCCATATTGTTTTTGTTTGATCTTGTCTAGCTTCAAACTTAGATGTACAGTATGCAGGCTTGAAAGCATTATGTGAGTTGAACTCTTTTCTGGCTCAGGCTCAGAAAGCTCTCTGGCTTGTGCAGAATTGAGATGTGGAGCTACAGCTAAGAAATCTGTGAATACAAATCTGCAAGAAACTTCTCCAGCCTACGAAGCACCTCTGTTCTGATGTGCACTTGCTTAACCTTCCCCTGGTCACCTATAGCACTTTTGCCATTTTTCACATCTTTATTTAACTTAGTGGCTCATGCATTAAGCAAGCTGCCTTGTAATTAGCACGAAATGGGTCACTGCAGAGAAGACCTCACTGACTCATTACACAATGAAGAAAAATCCAACAACTTACATATGTTGAGAATAGTTTACTTGGGCTGGAGTCCAGTGGAAACTAAACCCACAGGAAATGTAAACTGGATTGTTTATTCAAGCCAATTGCTAATTGGAAGGTCTCCTGACAGTGAATTGTGCCTATGTGCTATCAGAAAGGTGAATGACAGGCAATTGCAAAACCTAAATGCAAACCCAGATTCGTATTTGAAAGATAGGGGCAGAACTTTCTATGAATATCTTAGCTTTGTTAATTCATTTATTTCCTTTAAGCCAAGACTGACTATTGCTTTTCAGTAGCATGCCAATGTTGAGATGCCTTCATCTTTGCATGAGTTTCACTATTCCCAAGCATAAGACAACAATCATCTTCTGAGCAGCAGAAGTTGTTCCTAATTCTGCAAAACAGCTATCGTAACACTAATAACTAACAATGATTTAACAGAAAAAATTACAAATTACCCTAGTTTTTAACGTCAAGTCTAGCAATTAACCTACACTGAAAAGTATTTTGTCTTATTCTAAATTTGAAAGGAAAGTACTTCACAACAGAAACAGTCAAAGTGTTCCACTGAAAACAAAACAAAATGACAGCTCGGTGATTTATAGAGTACTTAGCTTACCACTTGATTGACAGAACTGTGATTCTATGGGGAAACAACTGCCCAGAATTCTTGAGAAATCATCATAACAAAAATAATATTCCTGACTTTTTTAGGGTCTAAGAGTTGTAGAAGGACATTTTAAATCAAACTCTTCATATTATGCCTTGATAGGGTCTGAAAAATAGTGTGTAGCATCATATTTTATTATTTTGTCTAGTAATAACAGTAGTTTTCACAATGCTGCCATGCTGAAACCAAGAAGTTGTGCTCTGAAGTTCAGTTCAACTCCCTGAAAGACTAGAGGGCTCAAATTACTCTATTATTATGCGTTACTGGTTTCAACATTTATGTTCAGGTACACGTCCAAATCAGCAGATGTATTACTTCAGAGAATAAAATAGCCCATTCATACATACCCATTTCACATTCACAGGCACTGTAATGTTACAATACTACAGTAAGATCTCAGACTCCTTGTCAGGGCACTGAATGCCCCACTGGGCCTTATTTGTCATGACCAGCCTCTTTTGGGACCTTCAACTACACACATACCGCTGTCAGCCTACACTATGGGGACAGGCAGATTGCTTAGGGATCCTTGGTAGAACAATAACAAAACAAAGCAGTTATTATAATCAAAACTTTCTTTTAACCTAGACCCTCTACAGATTGGGTCATTTTACAAAACTAACATCAGCAGCCCTCAGATCAGGTAATTTTAACTAACATCCAAACTCCCCTACAGATCAGGTCATTTTTACACATGAACCATAACTTGAGCTCAAAGTACACATACAAAACTCAGTCCTCAGAAGAAGCAGCCAACAAGGGCATCCCTGACCACCGGGAGATCATGTTCCTGCCATCCCTCAGTTCCAGCCCACATCTGACTGGGACTTGCTGCTGCACGTTTTATAGGCAGGGCACCACACGGTCTTACGCTTCCCTGTTCCGCAACGTGTCACTCTGATTGCTGAGGTGCCTGGGCCCCCTTTAAAGGATAAGTGTGTCTGTGGCCAACGGCTGTCCATCCCACAAGATGGTGCACCAGTGGCTAGTAGTAGGGGAGCTGGTCACAACTGCCAATTGCTCCAAAAGCTTTGTTTCAGCTCAGGCCTAGGCTCCCAGCCATTACCAGAGTTCACTGTTAGGAGCAGTAGGAACCGCTCCATGAGGGAAGAAAAGTCAGAAGCCAAGGGTGATCCCAGTGCAGGTAGGCCAGTACCCCCACCAACCAGGCACAGCCCTACAGCACCCAAGGAGGGCCAGGCTGGTGACAGGATCCATCAACCACCAGTGGATCATAAGACAGGGTGAACACATGTCTCAGGTTTGAGGTTAATCTAGGAAGATGAATGAGGAAATAAGGATCAGGAGAGGACAGGGCTGAGACAGACATACAGTGTAGGGCCAAGGTCCATCTGGGAGATACAGCTAGAGATCAGGCTACCAATAACAAAGGTCTGAGCTGCCTTCAGGATACAGGGCCAGAAACAGCTATACAACACATCTCAAGTTGAGACTGAAGGCCCAGGCCTGACCTTAAATAGAGCCTCTGGAGCAATGGTCAGAGGGCATATCAGTTGAGGCCCCAGGGGACGCTGGCAGGTCTGGCCTTAAGAGCTCAGGTACACTCGGTACCTTGACTATTTCTTCTGCATCAAATGTACCCAAAAAACATGGTGCTGGTTAGAACTTATATGAAACAGCTGTGATGCAGAAAGTTACTTTTACTACTGTTTCCTGCTATTATGACTACTTCTTGCTGAAAAACAAGGACATACTTTGAGTTTCATTTTAATTTAATTCATTAAAATAAGACTTCATAAAAGTCCCTATGTATAAAACAAGAATACAATTCACTTCTCTCAGATCATATAGCTCAGTGGATGGGACTTGGAATGACCATGAGACTGCAATGTGCCCTTGTGGCCAAGAAGGCCAGTGGTCTCCTGGGGTGCCTTAAGAACAGCATGGCCAGCAGGTTGAGGAAGGTCATCCTCCCCCTCTACTCTGCCTTAGTGAGGCAACATCTGGAGTACTGCGTCCAGTTAAGAAAGACAGGGAACTACTGGAGAGAGTCCAGAGGAGGGCTACAAAGGTGACCAAGGGAATGGAGCACCTCTCTTATGAGGAAAGGCTGAGACACCTGGGTCTGTTTAGCCTGGAGAAGAGAAGACTGAGAGGGGATCTCATCAATGCTTATAAATATCTGAGGGGCGGGTGTCAAGAGGATGGGGCCAGACTCTTTTCAGTGGTGCCGAGCAACAGGATAAGGGGCAATGGGCACAAACTGGAATATAGGAAATTCTGTCTGAACATGAGGAAAAACTTCTTTACTTTGACGGTGACAGAGGACTGGAACAGGCTACCCAAGAGAGGTTGTGGAGTCTTCTTCTCTGGAGATATTCAAAACCTGTCTGGATGTTATTCCTGTCCAACCTGCTCTAGATGAACCTGCTTTGGCAGGGAGGTTGGACTAGCTGATCTCCAAAGGTCCCTTCCAACCCCTGTGATTCTGTGATTCTGTAAAACTGATCAATGTGTGATGTTTTTTAACTATTCTACCTGTGCCCTCAGTGAATTAAAACAGCTGTTTTCATGCATGGTGCTAGGAAAAAAACACCTGTGTATCCATGTTTTGTACTTCTTCCTTTAGAGAGCAAGATGAACAAGCTTAGTAAGATTTCCCAATACTTTTCTTTTTTTTCTAAGGGAAGAGCAACACGTCAGGAAAAATAACCTCTTTGAACGAAAACCCATGTTTATTACTCTGATGTGCACACACTTCATAATGCAGCTTTTGTAATCCCCCCTTTTTTGCTTTTACTTCCTATAGACTCTGTGCTTTTAAATGTGTAGTATTAGCACTAGCTATTGTGATTTGCGCTTTGTACAACACATTTAATTCTCTAGTTGCTTGTTACAAATACTGTGCAGGTGGCAGGTCATAAATTCAAAGACTATTTTCATATAAAAATAGAAAAGCCATACAGCTGTCATTTTCAAGAAAAAAAGAACAGTTTGGTACAGGTACAATCATATCTCCCAAACCAATTTATAAGGCATTTGTTTTCAGATTCTAAAAATTCACTCAATTCATGATCAAAATTAACGATGCTAAGGACCACTTACCAGAGGACAAAAAAAGTATCACAAAAGAAGGCCTTCTGTATTTGCCCTCATGGATGTCTGCCTCAGATTAACACCCTATAAATGTTTTTATTAAATTCCTTCTACAAGTATTCTAAGCCTTTTTCAAGTAAGAGACAAATTCACTTTGGGAAATTCTTTTATTTAAGGCGTGTGTTGTATTTATCTAACGTGGGTTCTTTAGAAGTGGTTCCAGTTATCTATCTTCTTTAAAAGAAAAACAGTGATAGAAGGTGCTTTGGAGCGTTACAATTTTTGTTTGTCTATTTTTATACTAGCAAAGGGGACCAGGATATTCAAGAAATCCTGAAAACTGAAAATAGGGATAAAAGTATAAGCAAGTAAAGGTAGATAAAAGTGACTGAGGGCTGCATAATGTGCTAAAATAATACATCATTATAGCAGGTATATTTATAATCATTAATTAGAAATTGCTAGGTGATCGACAAGCACTTGCATTCTAGTGACATCAAAACTTTCACAAAGTCACCTTTTTTGTAAAATTAATGTTTTAGAGCACTCTTTTAGCTATTTTTAAAAAGAAGGTTATATTGCTAATGGAAAGGAAGGCATAGGAAAATGACCTAGCCTGTAGCCCTTATTGCTCTATCTTTTCCACTCTATTGTATTTGTGTACAAAATACATAAATTTCTTACTTAATCGGTACATCTTTCTGGCTGTATTTCAAGCAGGACAGCCACCTACTTATTTTTTTTATTGAGATTTTATTAAAAAATTACTCTTAATCACTTTCTGTCAATGTGGGTGACATAGATTTATTTGCACAAAGGTCGTGTCCATAGAATAACAAAGAAAATTAAGAGCAGTGTGAAACAGACTGTTTGGGCCGGACACAATTTAACTGTGTTATCTCCTCAAATGGCAGCTTTAAAAATCTTGCACAATATTTTACGGGGCTAGGAGACAGATTTGTCAGCATAAGTTTTCAATGTTAGTATTTCATGAAGATTGGTCATACTCTACTGGGTCTGGCTGGGATGGAATTAATTTTCTTCATGGCAATCCACATGGCGGTGGGTTTTAGACTGGTGACCAAAACAGTGTTGATAACACACCGATGTTTTAGCTATTGCTGAGCAGTGCTTGCATGGCATCAGGGTTGCCTCCATTTCCCACTATAGTAGGCTGATGGTGGGCAAGATGTGGGACAGGACAGAGCCAGGACAGCTGACCCAAACTATCCAAAGAGATATTCGATACCACACAACATCATGCTCAGCAACAAAACTGAGGTGGGAGTCTTTTCCAAAGGAGCCATTGCTTAGGGACAGGATGGGCATTGGTCTGCTGGTGGTGAGTGACTACCCTAGCACCACTTATTTATTTTTATTTTTCCTTCAATCATTAAACTGTTTTTATCTTGACCCATGAGTTTTTTCTTGCTTTTGCCCTTCCCATTCTTGCCCCCATCCTGCTGAGGGGATGTGAGCAAGTGATTGGGTGGAGGCTTACCTGCCAACTGGGATCAACCTACCACATGTACAAAAAAACCCTGAATAAATATAGTTTTCATATCATGATGATGTGATCTGCTGATGTAATCGCCTTCAACCGCTGCAGATCCTTTTATTATTTTAAGTGATTTTAGGGTAATTCTTGATTTTTTTAAAGTGTGTTTTAACACACTATTTTAGCTTTCCTTTAAAAATTATTTTAAAAGTACTCACTATATCAAAGATAACTGTAGACGTTAACCTCGCAAGTCACTTGTCTCCTTTTCAGATTCATACCTCTGTCTTTTATTGGAATCAAATGAATATTTATTGAATCAATTAAACAATTTCAGGGAAAGAGGGATTACTTCCTCAGAAACCATTAAGAAAGAGACGTGGCTTTCTCAAATAGACATGAAAGATTCTAAGAATATTTTAAGGTCATATTGTAAATGAAAATTGACTCCTTTTTTGAAAAGTAAAATAGTAGTTCATATTAGTTGAAAATGGGCTTTTTAACTCTATGTAGATCCCCAGTGAAACTAAAGGCAAACTGATGAGACAGAAGAATTAAAACTTCCTTCTACAGTAAAAGTCAGTGAAACTTACAAATAAATGAAAAACCGCATGTACTACTGCATGCTCATCTATCAGTGGATTACGCATTTGTAAACTGCCTACAGAGATGACTGACAGTGGTCCTGAACTAGTGAAAGAATAACAACTGGTTTCACATCCAGCTAAGACAGGAAACTACGTTTTCCTCCTTTCACAAAATTAGGTGAAAGTGAGATCATACACACTTGGTGAATTGAGCTAGCAGCACACTCTACTCACTTCAACTGAACTTCAGAAGCACTTACACAGGCTTGCAGCTCTTTTCAACTTGTTTCTTGAAACAGACAGTGAAGAATTCATAGAGAAGTGTCAAAGAGCAGAACTTCTAGTTCCGAATGTAACAGCTCAACATCTCAGGAAGATAAACTGTAAAGTACAGCCTAGGAACTAAATTAAAAATCTCTCCCTGTAAAATAAATAATGAAAGGATTCATCAAGATGAGTACTTGCCCCGAGTTCCCTTCAGGTATTGACTTTAATAGGCAAATATGCCTGACCTCTGTTGCTCTTGCTGTCACCACCAAAAACAGGGATGATGGTGGCAGGGTGAGACTAGAAGTAGCCCAGAGAGTGGAAAGATGAAAGTAGAAGTGTTTCCCATATTCAAAAATATTTTTGCTACAGTAACACACACAGTATTTTGAGAAGTTTTTAAGATCTATTTCACCTTCCTGTGCTGAAGGAGTGTCAGGCATACTTAACTGGATTTTTGACTTACTGGGTTGGTAAACCTCTGGTGACTTGTTTGTAGGTGACACCTTCTTATACTTGCCAGTCTTGTAATGTTGTTTTCTTAACAGACAAACTAAATCTCCTTTATTACAAATTAAGCCAATAATGATTTATCTTCTAGCAAACAAAAGAAACCTGTTAGTGTCAGTTGCAATCCTTCCGCAAAAGGGAAAGGCTCACATTACACCTTGGTTGTCTCTGTTCTAAACAGGACCGGTTATTTAATCTTGGTGGGGAACTTCAAAACATCTCTGTTCCCTGTTCAGTTACCTGGCTTCTGCAAGACATTGTTCAAGTTGTGAACTTGTAGGCCCAGGATATGAAATTTAGCACTCTTGAAAATTGCTTTAGATAGACTAATGCAAAGCGAAAGCAGGCAGTCACCTTGGTGGATTTTTCCTATGTTTAACTCATGAAATGGAAGAAATACAAATCTAATCTAAAATGTGGTTAAATTTAATATAGATGTAAAATTCAAAAGTCATTTGTCAGTGAAATAACAAGTGCTTAATTTCAGCAATGTCAAAATATTGTTTAGCGGATGTATTTAATAAACTAATAGTTTTAGTAGAATGACACAAGAATATAAAAAAATACCCAAGCCAGTTAGAATCTTTTGAAGTTTTTTTCCTTTGTATTATATGCTGACAAATACTGACAAAACAGCATTTTTCAGCAAAAACATTGCACTGATTTCTTTCAACCATCTTAACATGATTGTGACAGATTGCACAATATAAAAAGCAATTCTCTCAGCAAAATACTTTACACACTACGTCTACTATTTTGCCCCTTCTAAAGCATCTGTCACTGCTTTTAAAGGTCACGTATTTCATGTTTTAATGTGTGAGGGACAAAATAACTCCTCTTAACCTAAGAGATTAGCAAGGATGTTATACCAGCTTTGTTGTGTATTGGATAATTTCATTTATTATTCTTACTGTGGCATAGCGCCTGGAATTCATTTTTGTGTAAAGAAAGACTTCCATGTGTACAATGTTTGTACTGCAATAATGGAAACAAAACAAACAGATTAATTAAATGAATTAGGTCTGATGCTTTGTCTCCACTAATTAAAATATCTTCCTCCTCTTTCCTATGGTACTACTGTGAAGCAAATACGGTATGATAAAAACACCAAACTCCGTTTCTAATATTATGAGAAAAATGCCTGTGCCCACTGCCAAGCATTTTAGTATTCATTCAGTCCTTATATTACAGGCCAAAAAATAGAGGAGTTAGCTGTAGGATAAACTTGCTTATATCAGACAGGAACAGCAAAGAAAAGGCTCAGAATAAGGGATTCAAGAAGGGAACAGGTTTAGGAAAAAAAAAAAAAAAAGCCCAAGCAAATTATGTAAACAAGGACAAAAGAAAGAAAAATATAAGGAAACAGCATAGGGCAGTAATAGCGTATTATTCAAGGGTCTGTTTATGGTCTATGGAGATAAATAGACATTTTTAGGGATACTATACATTTCTGATTAATTTGGACAGGGGAGTCTTACTCTTAAAATCTACAGTTCTGCAGAATTCCAGGCAAGGAATCACTGCTGGAAGGTGAGGGAGATCCAGCACTTCCTTTTCTTGTTAGGTACATCTCTTTAATAAGCAGACCCATTTTTCAGGAAAACTGAGTTCAGAAATCAGAGTGCAGGAAATAAATGTATTTCTTGGTGTATTTAAGGAGTCAATGATCATGACAAGTTACATGACATTTGACTGGGAAGACATAAAATAAAGGGTCTGGTGTGCTCCCAAAGATGTTAAGAAAGCTACTTTTCTGCTGCTGGTCAAGAATGGACTAGGTACCACAGCCTAGTTGTTTCTTTTTGTATGTCAAGTGCTATCAAAGTTGATTGCTGTCATTTTTTTCAGTACAGAAGGTTTTTGCACTTGCCTCAACTACTTCATCAGTTTTTTCAAAAATTCAATATAAAGAAATCATGTAAAGATTCAAACAAAATATTTTAAATGGTGCACATGTAAATCAACTTTGTTCTTTAATAGAGTGGTATCTTGAAGTTTATTTATCAACTCTAGATGTGTTTCCTCATCCACACGCCTCCCCTCTAAACTTTTACTCTTTCGACATTCTCATGGTTAGGTCCCCAAAGCCCTTCACTGACAAATCATAAAAGTGAAGATCATGTATGAATCTTAAAACAGATTAGCATTTATGATGAAAAGTCAGTTTACATGGATCATAGAATCATAGAACGGTTTAGGTTGGAAGGGACCTTAAAGATCATCGAGTTCCAACCCCCTTGCCATGGGCAGGGACACCTCCCACTAGACCAGGTTGCTCAAAGCCTCATCCAACCTGGCCTTGAACACTTCCAGGGATGGGGAATCCACAGCTTCCCTGGGCAACCTGTTCCCGTGCCTCACCGCCCTCAGAGTGAAAAATTTCTTCCGAGTATCTAGTCTAAATCTACCCTCCTCCAGTTTGAAGCCAAGATACCAGCTTGAAGATCGTAAGCTTTAAGGGTCTTGTTTATTTGAACCTGTGGTGGGTTGAAATTAGCCAGCTGCCGGATGCCCACCCGGCCACTCTCTCACTCCTCCTCCTCAACAGAATGGGGGGATAAAGTAAGATGAAAAAAAGCTCGTGGGTCGAGACAGGGAGACCACTTACAGTTACCATCATGGGCAAAACAGACTTGACTTGGGGAAACTTATTTTAATTTATTGCCAATTAAAAACAGAGTTAGATGGTGAGAAAACAAAGACAAATGCGAAAACAACACGTTCCCCTCAACACCCCTCTTCTTCCCAGACTCAACTTCACTCCATCATTCCTGATCACCTCTTGCTCCCGAGCGGCGCAGGGGGATGGGGAATTGGGGGGGCTGGCGGTCAGTCCATGACAGCTCCTCTCTGCCGGCCGCCCCCCCCCCCCCCCCCCCC